>JBAMJV010008303.1:0-155000 GCA_037951105.1 Echinarachnius parma
TCTCGGTGCATGGTATATTTGTATAACACAGTTTTAGCCACGAAAGTTTAGTTAGACACAAGCATTCCTTTCCCTTTTAATTGTTTCCCTAGTCTCTTCTGGGGCTTTCAAACTAAATGATATACTGGCCTTGTTTTAACTTGTAATAACATATTTTCTCTTCTAGTTAAACAGAAATGTAAGTTGCTCGATCTGCCAACCAAACTAGGCTTTTTTTGAAGTCTTACTTGTCCAACGTTATTTTTTACTTGCCCCGGGCAATTTGGGCAAGTGCTAGTGACGAGCCCTGTGATATACTAGTTATAATGACCGACTGGTTGTCCTTTTTTGCATCACCAGGCTGTTCCTGCTCCTGCTCCCGCCCCTGCCCCCCAGCGCAGTTCCAAAAATATAGTGCAAGTCAACGGCAAGAGCTTCTCCATCATCAAACTCATTGGCAAAGGAGGATCATCAAAGGTAAGCACAGGCTGCTAACTTATGTCATTTGTGACCTTACACCACAAAACGACCGTTAAGTCACTGTGTTAGTTTCTCTTATATTAAATAAAATAGTTAATTTTGTGTAAAATATGAGATTTGGGATTTTTGTATTTCTTGAATAAGTGCATCTTAATCTAAGTTCTGTGACATTTTGTGCTTCAGAAATCATGTTTAAATATGATTTTTTCATCAAACAAATTTGTTGGGATTACAGCGCTTGAATGGACGCCAATCATTCAATCTGCCCGTTTCCTCCCTTATTTTAAAGTTGCTTAAAGGGATCTAGTAACTTTGTTTACATGTGCAAAAAGTGATGAGTGGTTGATACAATGTATATTGTTGTTATTTGATATGTCCACTAGGTGTTGTGTGAACATTTCAAGTTAAATGGATGTTATATGGCCGAGTAATGAGCAAAAATGCAAAGTGATATTCACTAACTCATTGCACTCACTTTGTACACAGTTTTGACGATCCATTGGATTATTTAACATCTGAAAACTATCGTAAATATCTTTTTAACAAAATGGAAATTTCAAAAACAGAAACCTGTCCCATGATTTTATTGCTAAATACCAATACAACAAGGTATGAGGGAACCGCTAGTATTCCAATTGGATTTTGAGGATTTGGACAATGTTACTAAGTCCCTTTAAAGGCAATGACTTGTATTTTAATGCCATGTCAAAATCATCAAAATCAGTATCCCGACTTATTGGTCAATTTGTGGTGTATGGTCACACATATTGATTGATTAACTTCATAAGATTAATCCAAAAGTAATATTTCAAACATATACCAATATCATAGTAAGATCCCGCTGAACGGTGTAACATGTATGGTAGTTTCATAGATAAAAAGTTGGATGTAGTTGGATGTGGATGTAGTGTGGCAGGATCGGTAGAGCGCACGCTTTCTGATCATGAGGTCCCGAGTTCGAACCCTGCCCACTGCCTTTGTCCTTCAGCAAGACAATTTATCCACAGTTGCTGCTCTCTACCCAGGTGTATAAATGGGTACCATGGTCGGGTGTTAATTAGCCTTTGCGCCATCATCAGTGGCAGCACGGCTAGTATGCTCCCGGGGAGTTGAGAAAGTATGCAATATCATTGTGTGGGTTTGAAATGTACCTGATGACCATGGGTATTACGCGGTAGAATATATATACATAGTTTCCGCGCTCTATAAATGATTTATTATTATTATTATTATTATTATTATAAAGAACACTTTTAACCTAGTGGAAAAAAAGGTGAAAATTGGTGTCAGATTTTATCACCTTCTGTCCTTTGATTTTGGCTACCATCAATTGTTCGTGAAAAGCTTTTCATTTATAAATAATTAAATAAATAAATAAATTTCTCCATAATTAGGAAGACGTTTGAAAACTCCAAACCAATTTCAACAAGGTACAAGAGACAGGTGAAGTTGCAAGTGATTTTGATTGGATTTGACAAAGTTAATGGATCACTGTAAAAAGTAGCAATGGTAATGATAATAGTAATAGTAATGATGATGGCGATGGTGGTGGTGAAGATGATGATGATGATGATGATGGCCACAATGATAATGATAGTTGATAATAATAAGACTTCTTCTGCCAATGTTTTTATGACAGGTTTTCCAGGTTATAAGTGAAGAAACTAAAAAGATATATGCCCTTAAGTACGTCAAGTTGGGCCTCGGGGACGAGATGGCGATCGAGAGCTACAAGAATGAAATCACCCTGCTGGAAAGACTAAAGAAATTTGACTGGATTATTCATCTCTTCGAGTAGTAAGTAGAACAATACTAACATTTAACACAAGTTTGGTTACCATAGGCCCAAAATGTGTGTTCTTACTCGAATACGACCCTCTGCACGTTCAAAGTAAACAATTTTAAAGAAGGATTTCTTATTGAAAGCGAAATAACAATTTTGAATAGTATAGAAAAAGGGGCTTTTCTTATTTCTGGAAAACAAATTTTGGAAAAGTTACCGAAAGCATCTACATTATATTGGCCAAAGTAATTGATCAATATTGTTGAAATAGTATAGAAAAAGGGGCTTTTTTGTGGTAAAATCTGGACCAGAAATACATGTATCGGTTGAAACTTTAATGCACGCCACTGATATTAGGTTGAGATAATCATGGAGGACCACATGTTTCTTGCGAATGAATGTGATTCCATTGATCCTCACTGCATTTCTGAGGACCGAAGACTTTTGAAAGAAAGGGAAAAGAAAGTAATAAGCAATAAATAATAACACTGCTGTCATTGCCCCCCTGCCCCTGACAGTGAAATAACAGAAGGCCACATCTTCCTGGTGATGGAGTATAGGTCCATCGACCTGGCAACGTTTTTGAAGATGAAGGACATCGGCCTTTAACAAAAACTTTTGAAATAAAGAGTCAAGGAAATAAAACTAAATAAATAGTAACACTGCCCTCTTTGTTCTTTGCTCCACAGTGAGATAACGGAGGACCACATCTTCCTGGTGATGGAGTGTGGGTCTATGGACCTAGCCTGAAGAAAGACATCATCTCCCCTAAAATGTCTAAATGAAATTGTTCAAAAAGCAACAAAATTTGAATAAATTGTAATGATACCCTCTTGTTCGATTCTTCTCCTGACAGCGAGATAACAGAGGATCACATCTTCCTGGTGATGGAGTGTGGGTCTATGGACCTAGCCTGAAGAAAGACATCATCTCCCCTAAAATGTCTAAATGAAATTGTTCAAAAAGCAACAAAATTTGAATAAATTGTAATGATACCCTCTTGTTCGATTCTTCACCTGACAGCGAGATAACAGAGGACCACATCTTCCTGGTGACGGGAGTGTGGGTCTATGGACCTAGCCTGAAGAAAGACATCATCTCCCCTAAAATGTCTAAATGAAATTGTTCAAAAAGCAACAAAATTTGAATAAATTGTAATGATACCCTCTTGTTCGATTCTTCACCTGACAGCGAGATAACAGACGACCACATCATCCTGGTGACGGGAGTGTGGGTCTATGGACCTAGCCTGAAGAAAGACATCATCTCCCCTAAAATGTCTAAATGAAATTGTTCAAAAAGCAACAAAATTTGAATAAATTGTAATGATACCCTCTTGTTCGATTCTTCACCTGACAGCGAGATAACAGACGACCACATCATCCTGGTGACGGGAGTGTGGGTCTATGGACCTAGCCTGAAGAAAGACATCATCTCCCCTAAAATGTCTAAATGAAATTGTTCAAAAAGCAACAAAATTTGAATAAATTGTAATGATACCCTCTTGTTCGATTCTTCACCTGACAGCGAGATAACAGACGACCACATCATCCTGGTGACGGGAGTGTGGGTCTATGGACCTAGCCTGAAGAAAGACATCATCTCCCCTAAAATGTCTAAATGAAATTGTTCAAAAAGCAACAAAATTTGAAAAAATTGTAATGATACCCTCTTGTTAGATTCTTCACCTGACAGCGAGATAACAGAGGACCATATCTTCCTGGTGATGGAGTGTGGGTCTATGGACCTAGCCTGAAGAAAGACATCATCTCCCCAAAAATGTCTAAATGAAATTGTTCAAAAAGCAACAAAATTTGAATAAATTGTAATGATACCCTCTTGTTCGATTCTTCACCTGACAGCGAGATAACAGAGGATCACATCTTCCTGGTGATGGAGTGTGGGTCTATGGACCTAGCCTGAAGAAAGACATCATCTCCCCTAAAAATGTCTAAATGAAATTGTTCAAAAAGCAACAAAATTTGAATAAATTGTAATGATACCCTCTTGTTCGATTCTTCACCTGACAGCGAGATAACAGAGGACCACATCTTCCTGGTGATGGAGTGTGGGTCCATCGACCTGGCAACGTTTCTGAAGAAGAAGAAAGGCAACATCTCGCCCAACCACATCTGGTGCTACTGGCAGGAGATGCTCCAGGCCGTGGATGTCATACACAAACAAGGTGAACAACCATTTTGTCTTTAACCCTTAGAAAAGGCCGGGCAACTTGACATTTGAAAACTATCATTGTATTAAAAACAATATCTCTGATATGACCATAACCCAAGCGTCTCTTTAATCAATGCGCCTTTAAATGGATCTAGTAACTACATGTATGTTTACATAGTTGATGAAATGATTCTCCTGACGATGATAAAAACTGATCAAAACTTTGAGCGATGATTGCATTCTTCTTAGGACCACCATTCTTCCAAGATAGAATATTCAATGTGTACCAAAAAACTTTCACTTTAAAATGTTTGTCTTTACTAATTGTAAATTTTACTAATTAGGCATTGTCCACAAGCCTACAAACTTTATCTTTGGTGGTGCGGAGCTTAAGCTAATATGCTGTGGCACTACTAGCGCCATCATTTGCAATCACACAAGCATCATTAAGTAGAAATTTGATGATTGATCCTAAAAATCCTTCTTGTTCGTTGTTGAAGGAATCATGCATATAGTGACTTGAAACGTGCAAACTTCATCTTTGTGGAGGCTGAGCTCAAGCTGATTGACTTTGGCATCGCTAGCGCCATCACCTCCAATCAGTCATTAAGCAGAATTTTGATGATTCATCCTAAAAATTCTTCTTTTTATTGAAGGCAATCTTTATTTTTGTAGAGGTGGAGGTCAATCTTATTGACTTTGGCATCATTAGCGCCATCACTTGCGATCACACCAACATCATTTAGGAGAAATTTGATCCTTTATCTCAAACATTAATAATAGAACGACAGTTGCCTTTTTGTTACATTTCTGTTCGCACACTTTTCAGGTGTTGTTCACAGCGACGTGAAACCAGCTAATTTCAACTTTGAGGAGGCTGAGCACTAGCAATGCCAAAGTCTATCAACTTTGGCATTGCTAGTGCCATCACCTGTGACCACACCAGCATAATCAAGTAGAAATTTGATGATTTATCCTTGAAAAATCGATTTATTTATTTATTATTATTTGTTTTTGAGTTACAGGTATCATGCATAGTGGAGCTTGTGGAGGCAGTGCTCAAGCTGATAGAATTCGTCATCGCTAGCGCCATCACCTGCAATAATTTATTAAAGGGACTTAGTAACATTGTCCAAATCCTCAAAATCCAATTGAAATTCTAGCAGTTCCCTCATACCTCGTCGTGTTCTTATTAACAAAAAAAAGCATGGGACAGGTTTCAGATTTTCATATTTTCCTTTCGTTAAAAAGATATTTACGATTGAAGTTTACAGATGTCAAATTATCCAACGGATCGTCAGAACCGTGGACAAAGTGAGTGCAATGAGTGAGTGAATGTCACTTTGCATTTTTGCTCATTACTCGGCCATATAAAGTCCATTCAACTTGAAAGTTTCACACAACACCCAGTGGAAATACCAGATAACAACAATATACATTGTATCAACCACTCGTCGCTTTTTGCACATGTCAGAAGCAGAATTTTCTTAATTCATCTTAAAAATCCTACTTGAAGGTATCGTGCATAGCGACTTGAAACCTGCAAACTTCATCTTTGTGGAGGCTGAGCTCAAGCTGATTGACTTTGGCATCGCCAGCGACATCACCTGCAATCACACCAGTATCATTAAGGAGAAATTTGATCCTTTATCTCAAACATTTTAATTGAACAACATTTGCCTTTTTGTTGCATTTCCATTCCCACACTTTTCAGATATGGTGCACAGCGACTTGAAACCAGCAAACTTCATCTTTGTGGAGGCTGAGCTCAAGCTGATAGACTTTAGCATCGCTAGCGCCATCACCTCCAATCATTCATTAAGCAGTATTTTGATGATTCATCCTAAAAATTCTTCTTTTTTATTGAAGGTATCGTGCATAGTGACTTGAAACCAGCAAACTTCATTTTTGTTGAGGCTGAGCTCAAGCTGATTGACTTTGGCATCGCTAGCGCCATCACCTGCGATCACACCAGCATCATTAAGGAGAAATTTGATCCTGTATCTCAAACATTTCCGTTCCAACACTTTTCAGGTATCGTCCACAGCGACTTGAAACCAGCAAACTTCATCTTTGTGGAGGCTGAGCTGAAGCTGATTGACTTTGGCATCGCTAGCGCCATCACCTGCGATCACACCAGCATCATTAAGGAGAATCAGATCGGGACGCTCAACTACATGTCACCGGAGGCCATCCAGGATATGTCGCCCCCTCCCCCATCCAGTAATGGTGGTTACCATGGCAATAAGAGACTACAACTCAAGGTGAGTTCATAAGGGAGGATAATGGTGATTATGATGACAACGACAATGTTGTGGTGGTGGTGATGGTGGTGGTGGTGATGATGTTGATACATGGTGATTGTGATAATGGTGGTGGTGATGATGTTGATGATGATGACACTATTAAGACTATTAAGTTTTATAAAGCATATAACACATAGCATAAGCATGGTCCTATGCGCTAAATAGATCTAAAATACAATTACTTATTCAGGCTGTAACATAATCTGATTTAAAGTCAATAAGATAATGATTCATGTGGTTCCATCTATTTATTTAGAAACTATGTGAGATAAAAAAACAAGACTAATGTGTGATCCCATGTATTCTTTTTCATGTTAGATCAACTGTAAGAGTGATGTGTGGTCCCTTGGTTGCATTCTATACTGTATGGTGTACGGCCGCACTCCATTCCAGCACATCCCCCATCATCTGCTCAAGATGCAGGCCATCTGTAACCCAGACCACATCATCGACTTCCAACCCATCGACAACGAGCTCCTGCTCGATGTCATGAAGGTAAGTACCAACCACCTGGAAGACAAACAACATTTTGAACTTCTTATTCATGAAATTGCCTTTTGAAAGTGTCAGTTTATGAACAGTGTGGGAGGGTATTAAGCCAACATTATGTTTTTTCTTCATCAAAATATGTCTTAATTATAATTTTGTATGGGCCCCGTTGCAGAAAGAGTTGCAATTAATTGCATCAGGACTGCATCGAAAACACAATTGTTTAAATGGAAGTGTATTATAATTACTAAATAGTCTCTGCATTATTGGATATGCTTTTGTATTCGTGTACTCTTAAGATGAATTACCCCTATGAAGCGGACCGCTGTACCTTCAAACATAAAATCTGTTAACGAGTGTTGAAGCCTGAAGGGGTTTATTACCCATTCATAATGTTGTGTTCTCTGTAAATATCTTTATAGATGAGTTTTTCCAAAGCAATTACAATACATTATTCCGATGGATTCTTATTTCCTTGCAGAAATGTCTGACGAGAGATGTGAAGGTGAGGCCGTCCATCCCAGAGCTGCTTGATCATCCCTACATGAGGAAATCAGATGCACCAGGTATGCATGCATTAATATCAATAACTAGTGGCTAAGCGCCCCTTTGTGACGCCGCGTGTGTGCATAGGATCCTGTTTCGAGTAATCGCTTGGGCTCTGAGTCTTTTCGATGAGCGTATTATTGCATAAATGAATGTCGCTCACAGTGTGTACAAACATATCCTTTGATTGACTCATGGATTTAGATGCCACAGACATTGGGCCGTATGCATAAAAACAAGCAATTGCTTGTGCTAGCCTTTTGCTTGAATCGGTATGCACACAAACAAGCAATTGCTTGCAAGCAAAAGCTTTTGCTTACAAGCACAAGCAATTGCTTACTGCTCGTAAGCAATTGCTTAAAACCGTATGCATAAAACGAACCTTTTACTTGTCTTGATAAGCAATTGCTTGTGTTTTTTCAAGCACCTCCAGATCAACTTGAGCTCTTGCTTACTAAGGACATTCGCGTTTTAGAATCAAGTTTTCATACCGTTTCAGGATGATTTAAAACTCCTGGTTCCAGAGGTTATGTTGGGATTACATATTTAATCAAATGGCTGTTATTTTAGACATTTATATCCATGTAGGCAATTTTGTTCATGATTTGAAAATATTTGCGTAAGAAAAATACTGTTGCCAGGTCGGGCACGACCAGGGAAAGCTGCTATGCAAGGGACTACATGACATTTGCATACACTACGTTTGCATACACTACGAATCCCCTTTGTTGTCATGCAGTGCGATGTTCGCACAACCGTAACGATGCTTTGTTCAACACGTAAGCAATTGCTTAGGCAGTGTAAGCAAAAGGTTTCAGCACAAGCAAAAGCTTATGCATACGAAATTAAGCAATTGCTTGAACTTGATCTTTTGCTTGACAAGCTCTTGCTTGTGCTTGAAGCAATTGCTTATAAGCAATTGCTACGTTTTTTACGCATTTTTTATGCATACGGCCCATTGAAGAGATATTTCATTTTATATCCCTCATGAGATCATTTTACCATTGAATTTGACATACGATAGTTTTGGACAACACGCGCACTCATGTGACTGGGCTTGTTAGTAAAAACTAACACTAAAAGTGCGTTACGCGCTCTCTCATAGATCATGTGTTTTAGCAAAATGCACACGCAAACAAATTTGTGCAGTACTCTATGGTGCACATGGTCTAGTCACGTGATTGCCCGCGCTAGTACGCATTCATCGCGTACTTGCGCAACTGCCAGCGCGCAAAATAAACAATGACATTAAGCGTATATATACTATTAGATGCGCCATGGTTCTGGAGGCTCATACTGGCTTCATCAATGTCGATTGATTTTTATGTCAAAATTTACAAGCGATTTTATGAAATATTGAAGAGATTTTCACTTATTTTGCGTATAAGATGAACGCAATCCGTGATATTGATGAGTGATATAAAACAACTAACTAATGTGCTTGATTGTGATAGGCAATCTATTACCTCGGTGTGCTCAAATTGACTATTACCCTCAGCTACGCTTCGGGTAATAGGCATTTCGAGCCCGCCTCGGTAATAGATTTGACTATCACAAGAAGCACATTCGTTTAGTTGTATAAAATTGCACAACTACAGTATTAATTTACTCTACTGGGCATTACATATGTATACATTATATCTCTGGCTTTAGCAGAGCTGCCCCTAGGCATCAAGTATTTCAAGGAATACATTCCTGCGAGGTCCCCATTTACTCGTACTATGCCTGGGTTGAGAACAGCAAGTGTGGATGAAGTGCCTTTGCTGAAGGACAAATGTGCCTCGCTGTTGGGAATCAAACTCACAACCATTGTATCAAAAGACAAGGGCTCGAACCAATATACCACGATATACCCACTTAATCAAATTACATGTAATTAGCAGTAATCCTAATTTTGTTTGCATGAGCTTAAACTTCAACGCTCTTGTCGTTGATAGAGCACGCCAGTTCTTGCAGATCTGCGGTAGACTGGCATACAATATTAGGCCTGCATGCCTTTTGTAATGTGTGGATTGCAGTTGTATACATGATTGTGGATGTGGTATGGCAAGATTGGTAGAGTGCACGCTTTTCAGACGTGAGATCCCGAGTTCAAACCCTGTCCACCGTGTTTGTCCTTCAGCAAGACAATCCACAATTGCTGCTCTCTACCCAGGTGTATGAATGGGGACCCGGTAGGAGGTGAAAGCCTTAATATAGAAGATCTTCTCAAAGCCTATGAGCCGCTTAAAAGGAATGCTCCCCAGGGAGTGGAGATGGTGCACACAATGTGTGCTGGCTTGCATTGTATCCTATGACCTGGGTAATAATAGTGTAAAGTGCTTAGAGATGATATAATATAATATCATGGGCTATATAAATCAAACCTATTATTATTATTATTACATGTATGTCTCTGTTGACTGTATTATTATCTGTATGCTTTGTTTACTGCAGGTGCTACAGTCAGTGCAGCGCAGAGTGTTTCAGCTAGTATGACAAATGAGCACATGAGTACACTCATAGCCCAGCTGGGACAGAGTCAAATCAACTCCCCGAGGAGCATTGCCAGACTTGTACAGGTAAGACTCATACGTGTATATCGGGGCTCGACAATAGCACTTTCCCGCTTGCCCGGGGCAACTAAAAATTGATGTTGGGCAAGTAAAATGTCAAAATTGACTAGTTTGCTTGCCCAATCAGGCAAAAAAATTGTTCCACTACAAGAGAACAATGTAATTCCGTATGTGTAAATCTCTTCTAGAATTAAAATGGCAAATAGATTTTTTATTGGGGCAAGTAAACTGTAAAAATGTATGATTTTACTTGGCTGAATGGGCCAGTACACAAAAATGTTAGTATGGAGGCTTGTGTATATTATGCTTCTTCATTCACAGATTAATGGCTTTAACACCATTATATGTAAATTGCATAGCAATGCATGTGCAAAAAGGAGCATGTTATTAAAATAATGTAATCTAGTATTTGAATATGCACACCCAGATTGGAATATATGGGAGAGTGTTCAATTTTGAGAAAGGTGTTGGAAGTCCAATAATCATTTTGAATTGCCCAATTTTTTTAAATTTCATTTTGTTACACTTATAAAAACCAACATATATAATAAGTTATATGCATGAACAACAATTGTAAAAGTTACTAAAAACAAATGGGAGAATCATAACAAAACACATGTAATTGGCTTGCAGTAATGCATGATCCATTAACTTTGTAATAATAGGCACTCAAGATTACTTGTAATGTTATCATTTTATTCTCTTGAACCTACACAGGGAGTGGTAGAACAGATCAACAGTGGACAGATGATCAATGTAACGACGGCCGTCAAAGGCAAAGAAAGGACTGCACAAAATCTATTCCCTAACGGATCATAGACTTTGCCGTTCATCATAAACTTTTTGATGAGGTCAGACATATGGAGTGGATCGCTATTATGTAGCAGCAGAGTTATGTGTGAGGTAGAGCGTATCAACAGATCAACGGTGGCCATATGATCAATGTATCCACAGTCGTCAAAGGATCATAAACCTTGCAGTGGACTGCTACAAACGGTTTCAAAGATACAGATGTTGTAATATGGCTTGAAGGAGCAGAGATGATCAGTATTGACCACCGTCAAAGGCAAACTAAAGAACTGCACAAAATCTATTCCCTAACGGATCTGAAACCTTGCTGTGGATTGCGACAATCGGTTTCAAAGATACAGATGTTGTTTAATGGCTTGAAGGAGCAGAGATGATCAGTATCGACAACCGTCAAAAGCAAAGAAAGAACTGCATAAAATCTATTCCCTAACGGATCATAAACGCTCTAATTCTATTCTTATTGATGGAGTGGATGCTTGCAAAGAATATTGTATGCATCGTAAGGGCAGAGATATTCACAAGATGGGGCAGCCAGATGATCAATGTCTTAAGGACCATCAGAGGCAAGGAAAGGACTGCACAAAATCTCTTCCCTAACGGATCATAAACTTTGTCGTTGATCATAAACTTGGTAATGAAGTCAGACGTATGGAGTGGATCGCTACCATTAACTTCGAAGATATATATCTAATGTAGGAGCAGAGATATGTGAGAGTAGAGCCGATCAGCAAAGTTCAAAGATCAATGTCTAGACCACCGTCAAAGGCACAGAGTAGACTGTTTTTATCTATTCCCTAACAGATCGTAAACTGTGCCGTTGATTATAAACTTTTCAATGAAGTCGTACATATGCAGTGGATTGCAAGGAAATACAGAAATAATGTATTCCTCGTTGGAGCAGTGACACGTGCAAGACACAGTTGATCAACAAAGTCAAAAGATCAATTTAATGCTTTTGCATATTGATCATAGTACATATTTGGATGAATTCATAGTATATGGAGTGGACCTTTACCATTAGCTTCAAAGATGCGATAAATAGCGTATGCCATGTAGGAGCACAGACATGAATAATATTGAGCTGATGATATTGAGAGATGTAACAACAGCGTTAACCCAAAACGTGCCAGTGGAGAACATTCCCAGTGCCACATTAATTGGAAGGCCACAGCTAAATCACTTTTGGGGGATTTGAAAAGAGTGTATTGAAAGGCAAATTTCCCATGCCTGAAGATTAGGGTGTGCACTGAACAATATAACCTCTTATGTATACAATGCCACCGCACAAGACAATGGGCATGGTCAAGTACTCTATTATGCTTGCAATCATGAACGTGGCATCTAAGGGGTAGCTTCAATGCAAGCACTTGGCACGTTAGGTGTTAAAGGCAGAGAATGGACTGTAGGACTGAATGGACTTCACTTCCAAGCAAAGCAAACATGGACAAAATGTCACTCTTTTGGCATTTGAATCCTTCAGATATTTATATTCCCCTTATCATACGTACTGATATGCCTGCAGTAGCCATATGACTAATGACAGGATTCAAACGACCAAGGGGTGAAGTTTTGGTAACACTGTGACGCTTTGCTTGGAGTTGCCCTGTAGTTAGTGTGTTGATGAACTGGCCCCATATTCTTAAAGGGACAGTTCCTCTTTTACAAAACATCTGAACAGTTTCCAGTTGACGGATGGGGATGAATGTAGCACACACACACAAAATCAGATCGAACAGCCCTGTAATTTGGATTCTACGAATGAAAAACGAATGTGTCCCTCCATCAAACTATATATCGGTCAATAAAGGAGTTTTAACTGATTTAGCATAATATTACAACAATATTGTACTTATTCTGGTATAGGTATTGTGAAGCAAACATTTGTAAAGGTATGTCACGGAAAAAGATCTGAAAAATGAAGAATATATAATTACATGAAGTCAGTTAAAGCGAGGTTTGGTTATTTTGTTTAGTATCCGCTTATGCCGTTGTTATTTGTGCACGGGTCAAATAGCTAGCGCGGGTCATGTAGGGGTCACGCATAACGATGTAGTACTCCGTGGAATCCGTGTGCGAACTTCCTCACCAGGTGAATACACGTATAATGCACAATTAAATGTTGGATGACGGTTTATTAGTTTTAGGTCTATAACTCCACGAAAAAGAGATTTCAAGCCCTAATTTTTTCAGGCATGCTATTAAATGACATTTTCTTTCATATAAGACAATAACCTCGCAACTTTTGAAATTTGGCTTGCTAGCTTTAGTTCCTTCTGTATTTTATTTATCTGCAGTTTATTGAGCCAAAAAAAAGTTTTCCTAGTCCCTAACTAGGGTAAGCTGGGTAAGCTTTTGGTACCCTAGTTAATCCTAGTTAGCAACTAAATAAAGTGGTCTGAAATATTGTATAAAAAGCCTTTGGGGCTGATATTTATAAATGAGAGGACTCTTTGAAAAGGCAGAACAACAGAATTATTTTGCTTTCTGTACTGTATATATTCATTTTGCCAATTTGCTTTAATACATACACCTCAATATTCGCTTCTATTGCTGATAATGTGAAAGAATATAACATTTTTTTTTTTGTGTATGCATTAATCTGATGTTAAAGCTAAAATCTGGACTCCTATTTTCATATGTACATGTTCAGCACTCCAACAAATACATTCAAAGCCCACACAGATATAATAATGTGGGACTAAACATCTTTAAACTTTTAAAGCTCATTTCGCCGATATTAATTTTGTCAGTCATATATTTCCCTGAGCAAAAGAGGCAAAAGAGCATATATGTACATATATAGGTCTATGTCATCACATTTGAAAATTGAAATACATTTTGTCATGTGAGAGTAAGAAGGGTGTTAACTCAATATTTGGCTAAACCGAGTTATACATACCATCTTGTCCTATTATCATTATTATTATTATTATTACTTTATTCGGCATCAAATACAAGATCTCCTCTACGAGATGTAACTTTTTTCAGATAGTTATTATGTCTAATTTGGGGAATATTCATCAAATACAAAAGAGAGTTACATGTTGGTGTCTACATGGCTTTCAAACTTTAAAGGGGTAGTACAGTTTTGGTAAGGCTGAACTTTAGTAACCAAACCTGGACAGTAACATTATAAACTAATAGTTATTACTCCACCATGCTCGAAAGGTATACAAAATTACAAACGACTAAGTTAAAAGCCTGTTATCATTCAAAAAGAGCCATTAAAACACAAGAGGGCGCTTTCTAAAAAGGCATTGGTTTCAACCATTTTTCATACAAAATAATGCATGTGATGTTCTATTGAAATAATTATTAAGTAGATAGATCATCAACAACTATTTAAAAAACGCTTTTGAACATTTTTGAAAAAGTGTAAGCATTTTTTAAATTTTTTTAAAAAATCATCTAATTATTTGGGCCCCAAATATTATAAGATCAAATATATTTATTGATATTTCAGCCGTTTCTGGACCGATTTTGACCAAATAAAGTTTATTTTGCCATTAAAATTGCATGTTCTCTCAAATTCGACACTCAGTTTTTCATTATCTCACCAAAAAAATGGGATGTGCAGCGCCCTCTCTACCCAAACTAAACTACCCCTTTAAACATGATTATCTCCGAGGTAACAAAATTGACTTAGCACCTTTCTCTTTCTAAACCGACAAGTTCACATTGTAAGTGTACAAATAATCAAAATCATGTTCATCTTTGATTTATTACCCACGCCGATGAAATCGGCAGGGGGTTATGTAAAGGGTTCCGTATGTTTGTTTTTTGTTTTTTTTTTTTGTTTGTTTGTTTGTGTACAAGATAACTAGAGAACGGGTGAACGGATTTGCACCAAATTTTCAGGGAATGTTTGGATAGTGACATGGAAGAATCGATTAGATTTTGGTGATGATTGGTTGACCCCTGCAAATTCTGTGGAACCTTGAAGTTTGAGTATGTATTTAATTAGGCATCGTCATTCGGCGTTACATGGCGTGCGCGCATGGGCCATATTTTTGTACACGTAGTTTGCGCGATGTTTGGCTGTGGGCAATGCAACTTCGCTATTGCAAGGGTGGAGGGATATACTATTTTTCCAAATGTAATGCGGTCAAACAGCTGATTGAACCACGTAATATGCATGTGAAGTATACACAAGAGATGCTTGCGATGATTATAGATCCGGTTCGTGTTTTGAATCGAGAAACTCGACCAATTTCAACCTCCGTAAGTCATTTTTTGCCGCATTTTCGCAGTGAACTTTGTTGAAATCTCAAATTTTCGAGCAATCGGAAGTAGGGTGCACTTTGGAAACTTACATTTTTGGATGATTCAGGTGTTTTTATTGTCAATAATTTTGTACACTGCCTCGCCATGGGGCTGCCGCGCCGCAAGCAAGCGGCCTACACCCTGGCCTAGGCATTTTCACCAAATCGTGCCTAAAACGCGCTGGTTAGCCTGCGGTAAGCAAAACAGGGTTGAGGCCGACGAAGGGGTAGAACAGGGCTAATGGGAGGCGTGGGTATGCTGACTTTGTCGGCCTTCTAGTTCTGATTGTGAGTTACACTTGAAATTGACTTGATAGCAAAATATATTGTATTTGGATGACATTTTATATCCATGAATATGAATCTTTTTATGCTAGTTATCACATTGTACAGTTTGTCTTAAAGTGATACCTGTAAAGTGTCAGATATTGCACAAAATGATATTTGAGACTTCAATCCTATATCAATATCATTGTAAAATACAATTGAAAGATTTGTGAAAGTTTGAAAGAAAACTAACACTGTTTACCTAGTGAAAAAAACGAATATTGAGTTCATATTTTATCACCGAATACTGATGGTCTGCCATACTTTTGTCGCAGTAATGAATGATCCGTTTGAGATATTCGCACCAGTGTATTTTTACACACGTAGTACATAATTCATGGAATTTGAACTCGCTCGGCTCAAAGTTCAATCTCCGGAATGTTCTCACGGGTGCTGCATGCGGACGTTCTCAGCTGAGACATTGTACCTTTTTTCAATTGCGTTGATTAACGCTTTAAAAATAATGATTTTCAATGATAATTATCTTCATACTAAAGGGACATTTGAAAAAATCAAACCCTATTTTATTCTTTTCTTACCATAAGCTAAACAACACGGTAGAAGAGAAACGAGGAAGCTCCAAGTAATTTTCGTGGATTTGGACACTTTACAGGTATGACTTTAACTTACATGTATCATTTAAAGGACAGTCAAACCCATTTTAACCACCATATGTCTATGCAGACCACCTATTTGTGAAGAAAACATGCTATGTATCCATTGTATGGTTTTGTAGGAAGGTTTGACACCATTATTATACATACTAGTAAACATTATTGCATTCTCACTTGAAGTTTGGTTCTGCACGGGAGGTCATGAGTTCAAACCCCGGCCAGGTCATACCAAAGACCATAAAAATGGCACCTTTTGCCTTCTAGACAAGCGCTTGACATCGGAGTAGGGTAATAGTAGCAATGAGCTACCCTTTGGTAAATAAAACATTCTTATTATCATTATAACATTACCGTATGCAAATTTGTTTCACAGCTTGTTATGTCGAGCAGGAAAAGAAATATTAAAGCCTCTTTGCAATTCTAACATTCTAAAATCAGTTTTGTATTGAATACTCAAATTAAAATTTACGTATAGATTCTTTGGTGGTTTTCAAGGGCTCTATTATGCTTTTTTTTCTCTTTTTTTTTTGGGGGGGGGGGATAAATGGCCCACAGTTTATGTGAGATTCGTTTTTGTCACTACCTGTTGAATATTAGAGATATATAATCCCCATGTATTATGGAGTCCATGGATAATGATGTGTGTATTATAATGTATATATTGCAGAGCTATTATTTAACATGTCCCTTTAACCAATAACAGAGTATTAGATTTGGATATTACACATCTATCCCATAGACCCTAGTTTTAGATACTTATAGTACTGTAAATCGGACTCTGTTGTCAATGGCTTGATGGTTACACAAACATTTAGTACAACAAATTCAGACATTTTTTTTGCTCACATTTTATCTTTCATCGAGTAAGAGAAGTGAGGAGGGCGTTAAGTCGTGTTTGGCTTTAATGATTTCTTATTTTGGGAATATTTATCAAAAATAAAAGTGAGCTAAAGTTTGGTTTATACAAGGCTTCCCAAACATGATGTTCCAAATTACACAAAGTGACTTAGTGCCCTTCTCTGTTCTCAAATGACGCAAGTCCACAAGTTTACTTTTTATACAAGCAATGAAGCACATGGAATTTCCATGCAACAATAATACAAATGTATCTGAAAAATGTATTAATTCCATGAAATGTACATGTTCTAAAAGATAACAGATTCCATTGATTATAATGACATTCCAATTGTGCCCACATTAAAGCTTCTAACATTGATTTTCTACTATCATCTGCTTTATACCAATGTTGTCAAACACTTTTTATACACATTTCATATTTCTATGTTTATATCTGATACTAATGACAAAATATTATGAATCATTGTGAATATGCTATATAATATACAGTAACTACAACCAAAATTATGCCTATCCGTTTTTTATTTCTTCTGTTGATGTCTCTATTGTTCATGAAGTGAAAACAATTTAAATGTGCATACGTGTGCAAGGCGACTGGAAGGGGTAGGGATTTGTGGTGGTATTAAAACAAATGTTTGTTTGTATCTTCAATTCAAGCTGGCTGTGTGTGAAAGGTGTGCTTATTTGTGACTGTGTGTGTGTGTGTGTGTGTGTGTGTGTGTGTGTGTGTGTGTGTGTGTGTGTGCGTGTGTGTGTGTGTGTGTGTGCATTTCAGTGTTTGTGAGTGACTGTGTTTCATGGTGAATGTTTGCATATCGTGTGTATTTACTTGAGTATGATATATTTGCTTTTACGATCAGTATTGTGTGCCAGGTATTTTGCATCAATTCAAACATCTACAAAGAAAATTATTATTCATAAGTAGGACTAATAATTAAGGTTGACATGTTGTTTATTATAAATGTGAAATGCAGTATATATCAGCTACGTTTATTGACATACAAAGATTTCAACTTATGTTTCCTGCTTCAGACGTGCTAAGTGTGACAATACAAGTATATAGTACTAAAGACAGCAAGGTGGTTTTTATAAAGGGAACCTCAATAGTGAGTCATCATTACAAATGTTACGGTGCCAACTCCAATTTTACATACAATTATATAAAATTATGTCTCGAATTATTATCAGTCTTAGATGTAAACACACGTTGTGTCAGTTTATGGATTAAATTCAACACATTGTTGGTAATTTCGTCCATTAATAATTTTCCGATGAACTGGTAAAAACGACGCCAAATACGCTATTGACAGCTTACACTGTTATCTAATCCACTCTCTGAAATCGGACAAATGTTTATATGAATAATATTCTTTCTAGCTAATATTTTATAATGTAATAAACATCTTGCAACGCTAATCGCTACATAACATTCAGCATCAATATACTTATGTTTTAAAGTGGACTTCCACACGATTTCAAGCTTCTAATGATTGAAAGACCGATATTCTAGGTCAATAAACACAATTTTGTATGAAAAAAGTATGATTGTGGGTTCTTATAATTGGCTTTGAAATTCTAATGACACAAATTCGCGAGCGAGCTTGTTCTATCCCACAATGCATCAATTTGTGACGTGCGACCCTCACTATGCGCCTATCTATGTTTTTACACTGCAGCGAATGTGTTCTTTTGATCGGACCAATACAATGCTCGATGCGCCACTCAACCGTGCCTTTGAGCATTACTGCATTGTTGAACCGTTTGAAAATACTTGCATGCCCGAAATTGTAACACGTTTGGCTTTCATTGGAATTTGAATATACACAAAGTTCTGTAAACGTGGTTATTGAATTTGCTGCCTCTGCATGACCGGCTATTATGAATGACACATGCAGTGATCACAATGCAGTGGCACCGGATTCAAGCCTACTCAAGAAATTGAGCAAAGTGAGGGTGCTACATAAGGGTCTCATGATTGTGTGCAGTAAATTTAATTATTTCCTCAGAGTTAATGACATTAGAAAAATCTCTTAGAAATCAACGAAAGAGAGTCAAATCCTGAAAATATTCAAGCACATCCCTATATTTATTTCCAATGTACTATATTGTTTTTTAACTCGTCCGGAATTCTCCTTTAAGTGATCCATTCGCCTCATCAGATGTTTTCCAAACGAGATATCTGAGACAATATTGTTGTAAGATTCTTCTGTATGATGTGAGAGGGCACTGTTTACCCATCGATCATGCACTTCACATCGAGTTTGTCTACAATCGAAAAGCGTTTCTGGAACGATTTCTGGAACGATTTTCATTCAATCACAATATGGACATGTTATTCTTCTGTTACCGTATACAGCTAAACAGCAAGACAAAAGAAATGTAACAGCTCAAAGAGATTTTGGTTGAATTTGACAAAGTTGATGGATCACTTAAACTCGAATGTAATACCAGTACAGCTCAAACTCCAAATTAGATGTCACAATGTATATTCTGATAAATATGATCACTATGCATAATTAAAAGAAAATGTGTATGAAATAAACCGAACACAAAAAGTAACTTCACCCCTAAGCAATTGCCCATAATTTCATAACCAAGAATCGTTTCAAGATTTCGTCTTGCCAATATATCCATATGGTAGTTAGGAAAACAATGTGTAAAAATAAGAGGTAACCATTAATCCATGGTTGAGTGACACACATTACAGAAAAAATAGTCATATTTCAAAATTTGCAGAAGTATTATCATCATTACAAATTATTGAGAGTTGGAAATTAAACAATGCACTGTTTTACAATTGCAATTAATGCATTTTACCACATGTGCCATCAAAAAATCTAAATGAATGGAATATCAAACAGCATTGTTTCATAAACCATGGTCAATGCATTCCGCCACATGTGCGGATTCACAACAATGTACAGGCACCCGCAATACCTTGTGACTTTTGAATTGGGCCATTTTGTCTTTAATCTGTGCTCATTCAGCCATAAAGTAATGAATATCTCTGATTTTCGCACATATCGAACATGACAACTGTGCCAATATTGTGGTAAGATGACATCTTGAAACAATAATCGGTTATGAAATTATGGGCAATTGCTTAGGGGTGAAGTTACTTTTTGTGTTCGGTTTATATATCTCGCGTACATAGTGCTGCTGCGTATATTGATGATATTCGATCACAACGATTCTTACATTTACATATCGTTCTAAATCTTGTTGCTAGTACATATAAACCACGTACAATTTCTAGTAAAACGAGAAGTAAATGAAATGTATATACAATCGCCTGCATAAGCATGATAAAACGATGAATAATATTATATTGAAGATAAATGAAAGTTAATTTTGTCAATATCAATTCCATATTTGCAATTATTATTATCATGTATATGTTCACACCCTTTGAAATTACAGGCTTGACTAATGATAGGGCTCGTTAATACATTTCGACATACTGACCCCAATGTCCCCATTATCATTAATTACTGGCTATGTAAAGTAAATAAATTGTGTAGTGTTTATGCAGTGAACGTTATGTACAACTTTGTATTAAATGAAGTATTCGAATATTTCTTCAGATTCTCGCCGCTTAGAAAATTGATTGCATCGTGGTTTGGTAAGTCTACTCAAGTGGTATAAAAATTATAAGATGTTTAATAGACAGCAAATAAATGACTAATTACGTATTTATGTCGATCATAACAGTTTGGCCGTACGATCGATAATCAACAACGATGTACTTCAAAACTATTCAGGTGGGATTAGAGGATTGTACTTCAGATTGACGGGTACGACCTTTGTCAGTTCATTCCAGAAGTATTCACGTCCCCTCACGTTGTCAGGCCATCGCAAGTACGGCCTGCGGTCGCTAAGATACAGTCGAACCAGGTACGGGATCTCCTCCTCAGGAATATCTTCCAGGAAGATGACGACGGTGTTTTCTGTCAGCTGGTCATGCACGTTGTCCATGGCGGTGCGAAACTTGATGAGGAACCAGTTGTCCTGGACAGCTCTCCTGCTGAGAAGGACGATGGTCTTGAAGCTGTGCTCCACGGCGTAGTGTACTGCCTCCAGGTAGTGCATACCAAGAGTGAGGTCCTCATCATCGAAGGAATACCTGTCGTAATCGGGAAGACGCTCTTCTAGAGTAGGTCGCAGGTGCTCTCTGGCCCACACCTCGTCGTCTTCAGTAAACATGATGTTGAGATCAAAGACAAACTCGCCATGTTCTCGTGCGTCTTGCATTTCCCTGTAGCCAATAATTGCCAACTTCAACAGGAACATTTTGTGCCTGATCAACCATCTGTTGCGGACCGCGACCAACAGACCAATAATCAATACGAGTGCAGCGAAAGGGATGGTTGAAAAAAGGACAATATTCGGATGGCAATATTTACTTGGATCGAACTGAAATAATGGCTTCCCTCGCAGTTGGTCCAAAGAGTCGACTGAGCAAAGTGTGTCATTGGGGTGTAGAAACATGTCGGACGTGTTGGCGAGGTCCTGCAACCAGCCATAGTCGCATCTGCATGCCAGCGGATTTCCTGAAACATCAATGTAATTTAGATCGTGCTTTATCAACGTGCCCCAAGTGCTGCGATTAAATGCTACCAGCTGATTTCCCGAAAGACTCAAGTTCTTGAGATACGGGACTTTGTCAATGGCTCGTTCCTCAACAAAAATCAGTTTGTTGTTATCAATGTTCAGAACCTCCAACAACGGGAGATACTTCAGCATATCGCCTGTTATGGACAGCAAGTTATTATTGTTCAAATCTAAATAATACAGAGATTGCAGTCCATGAAATACGTGGGCTGTTAGGCTCGAAATTCTGCAGTTGTCTATCTTTAGGTCACTCAGTAGCAGGTTGTTCTTAAACAGTCCTTCCGGCAGAGTTCCCACAGGGTTGCCGCTTAGAATCAGGGTTTTGAGATGACCTAGACCTCTGAACAAAGATATGTTCGCCAAGGGGTCCCAAATATTTCCACCGGTAATTCCCGAATGACTGATATCTACGACTGTAAGCATGATTGTTTGGTTAAACGTTTGACCTGGCGTGATAGGGATGTATGGAAGGGGATTCTTAAAGCAGCCCAAACAATAAAACTTTAAAAGACTGTGCAATATCAATGCTAAATGTAATATATTGGTTCCTGTAATATCGAGCATTTCAAGGCTTTTAAGCGTTTCATTAGAACGTAGTTCCACCACTCCCAGGTAGCTATTACCACTGAGATCCAACGTCTTTAAATTGCTAAGACCGCGTAACTGGTAATCTTCAATCGTTATTATGTTATTTTTCGCCAGATTTAGAATCTCTATATTACTTTCCCATGTTGAATTCCGTATGTTTAATTCAATGATATGGTTATCCATCAAGTTCAAGAATTTTAGACGAGACATTCCCAAGAAATACCCTGCATCGATCTTTCTCAATAAATTTCCAACCAAGACCAACCTGTCAAGATAGTTTAACTCAGAGAAAACGTTTACATAGAGCGAGAAATCACTACACATACCGATAGAAATACCAAGTAAACCGTGAGAAGATAAAGGAGTAAATATGTCACCAAGGGGATTTGGAAGCTCCATGTCATGCAAAATTACACCTTGAATTTGTACTGACTTTGCAACACCACGGAAAATGTTTGATAATAAAGATGTATTCAATGGATGTAATCCTAAATACAACTCGCTGACAGACAAGGCCGCTATAGCATCTTCCGCAATGTTTCGGATCGGGTTTCCTTCCAGGAGAAATCTTAGAGTCGGGCAAGCAAAAAGGAACTTATCTGGAGTAAGATCTTGCAACTTGTTGTACGTAAACATTGCTTCAAGCAGCATATCTGTCTTACATCGGGATACATTCAATGAACGTATACGGTTTTCATCTAAATTAAGATACTTCAGCTTTGGAAGCCAGTCTAGTAGACCAAGTGGTAAGTCTTCCAGAGAGCCACCACTCAAATCTAATATGAAAAGCGCATTGAGAGGTTGGAAAGGTACACCGTTTGGTAGTACAAGATCATAATTACATGCGAGATACAAGTGCTGTAAATAGTTTAAATTCTGAAAAGCCGCCGTCTGAATCAACCTCAGGCGGTTAAAACTTAGATCCAAATATAAGAGATTCGGATACGGCATGAAAGAAGTATTCAACAGAACCTCAACCTCGTTGCATCCCAACACTAACTTCCGGGTGCTATCAGGAAAATCGTGTGGCACAGCTCTGAGATGCAAGTTTTCACAAAGTACGGATTCTTCTTTCGGGATCCTTCGGCAGAGTGCTCGGGCAAATAGATGCTTCTTCATGTTGGGGCGATTGACCTGCTCAGAGGGTGTTCGGGCGAAAAGATCCCTCTTCATGTTGGGGCCATTGAACTGATCGGAGGGTATTCGGGCGAAGAGACACTTCTTTCTTTCTGGGCCATTAAACTGATAGGAGGGTGTTCGGGCGAAGAGATCCCTCTTCATGTTTGGGCGATCGACCTGATTAGAGGGTGTTCGGGCGAAAAGATCCCTCTTCATGTTGTGGCTATTGACCTGATCGGAGGGTGTTCGGGCGAAGAGATCCCTCTTCATGTTTGGGCGATCGACCTGATTAGAGGGTGGTCGGGCGAATAGATCCCTCTTCATGTTTGGGCCATTGACCTGATTAGAGGGTGTTCGGGCGAAGAGATCCCTCTTCGTGTTAGGGCCATTTAACTGGTCGGAGGGTGTTCGGGCGAAAAGATCCCTCTTCATGTTGGGGCCATTGACCTGATTAGAGGGTGTTCGGGCGAAGAGATCCCTCTTCGTGTTAGGGCCATTTAACTGGTCGGAGGGTGTTCGGGCGAAGAGATGCTTCTTCATATTTGGGCCATTGACCTGATCGGAGGGTGTTCGGGCGAAGAGATGCTTCTTCATATTTGGGCCATTGACCTGATCGGAGGGTGTTCGGGCGAAGAGATGCTTCTTCATATTTGGGCCATTGACCTGATCGGAGGGTGTTCGGGCGAAGAGATGCTTCTTCATATTTGGGCCATTGACCTGATCGGAGGGTGTTCGGGCGAATAGATCCCTCTTCATGTTTGGGCGATCGACCTGATTAGAGGGTGTTCGGGCGAAGAGATCCCTCTTCATATTTGGGCCATTGACCTGATCGGAGGGTGTTCGGGCGAAGAGATGCTTCTTCATATTTGGGCCATTGACCTGATCGGAGGGTGTTCGGGCGAATAGATCCCTCTTCATGTTTGGGCGATCGACCTGATTAGAGGGTGTTCGGGCGAAAAGATCCCTCTTCATGTTGGGGTCATTGACCTGATCGGAGGGTGTTCGGGCGAAGAGATGCTTCTTCATATTTGGGCCATTGACCTGATCGGAGGGTGTTCGGGCGAAAAGATCCCTCTTCATGTTGGGGTCATTGACCTGATCGGAGGGTGTTCGGGCGAAGAGATCATTATTCATGCTGGGGCCATTGACCTGATCGGAGGGTGTTCGGGCGAAGAGATCCCTCTTCATGTTGGGGCCATTTAACTGGTCGGAGGGTGTTCGGGCGAAGAGATCCCTCTTCATGCTGGGCCCACTGAACTGATTGGTGGGTTTATGGGCGAAGATATTATTCATGATGGGGCCATTGGCCTGATCGGAGGGTGCTCGGGTGAAGAGATCCTTCTTCATACTAGGGCCATTGAACTGATCGGAGGAAGTCGTTTTGCCGCCAGTGATGGAAAGTGACTTATCCACTCCAAACATCATTAGGAATAAGATGAACACATATCTCCACACTCGTACGTTTGCCATGACTAGCTCGGCTACCCTTGGGTTCTAAAAAGAAATGTAATCAATTAAAGGAACTTGATAATTGATGTCAAACATCATCACACAAAATTGTCTTGATGAATCCCAAAATCAGTGATACAGTATTAAATCGTTATTTATTGCTGTTAGATATTTCATATTTCATTTGTTTGAAGAACTTGACGAAATAAGGGTAATTAGGGGGAAATACGAAAAGGAGAATAAGGAATTGACAACAATACGATCTTCGGGACATTTCCCAATTATTTTTAAATCTTGACGTTTTTGGATGACTTTGAATAAAGATCATATTACATTGTGTTAGGAAATCTGAAAGTTACGTTATTTGTATTTCACAAAATTTACAATTCCGGGCTGTATTCGTTGATTCTATTATTGATTTTAAAAAACGCTTTAATTTTAATAATAATTAACAGAAAAATGTATTCAATTTTCAAAAATATTCAACTTTTTAAACTTCAAATGCTGTATTAAATATGTCACATCATATAATTTAGCTCTATCATATCATATACTCAACTCATGATATTTTGGTCAATTTATCACAATACTTATAACATAACTGGGATGGACATTTGTGTTGTATGAAATCATGAGATACGGTACGTTGTGATATGAAGAGGTTTGGTATACATACCTACATCAATGGATGATGGCGACCCTTCACAAATGTTGTGTTAAATTAAAAGGTCCGTGCTATTGCAATGGTTCCAACAAGTAATGTGAGATATCTACCCTCACATAAGATATATATCTACAGAACCCAATCGAAAATACAGTCACGGCCAATATCAATGGCCAATAGAATCATCCATTCTATCCGCGCATCGATGAAAATCTAACACCCACTCAAATTCGAAGCTACGCCCAATTTCATTGGACAACATAATCATACATTCTATCCACGTATTTATTGAAATATTCAAAAGCCACTCGAAACCAGGCATGCACACCTACTTTGATTGACAGATATAAACAAGCATTTGAATCATACAGAGCCAAACGTAGATCTTTCTGAAGTCCTTGGGATACATTAAAAGCAGAATCGAAAGTAAAATTACCAAAACATGAAAGTAAGCCTATATAAACAGTTTATGCTTCAGGTGAGTGTTCTAAGTGTCACCGATATTTGATTGAGCAATAACAATCATATTTACCCATTCAGGACTGGTCCCCAAATTATTTGGGCTATGTATGGACAATACAATTATGTTAGAGCAAAATAAATCAGTCATGAACGGGTTAAATAAGATACATACAATGTGATGTTTGTGATTGAATACAGAAGTATTAAAGGTACCCAACCACGGTTTATGCGAATATAAGTGATGTTAAAGGGATAGTTGAGTTTTGGTATACCGTGTGTCTAAAAAAAAAACTATACACTTTTGAAATGGCTGCCAAATACAAAAATATATAATTCTGGGGGGAAAGGTTTATTTGTATGGAAAGCTCATAAACTCAACTTTCATATGACACCAAAAAGTCCGAAAATAATTCATGCTTGGGTGAGCACTGCTCACTTTTGTAAAGGGTATGAAATTAGGTTGCGCAGGAATGGGCCTTCCAATTTGTGAGAGGAAAGTCCTTTGGAGCTTACAGAATTGAGGATGATGTGAAAAATGTATGATCAATTGTGATGAGTTTGGGTTTGCTGAGTGAAATTTGTGGTTTATGGGATTAACATTTTATGCATGAGTGTTCATGGGAGTCAGGACGGGGTGATGGTACATGGTGCAGGGGAGGTGAAATGTAGGGTAGGACTTTGTTGGGTAGATGGGATAAGGGTCAAGAAGACATGTATGCCACTCCCCCCCCCCCCCCCCCCCCCCCTCTCTTTCTCTCTCTCTATCTTCCTGGGTGTGCTTGTGCATATCTTGACAATTCATATTCGTTGGTCTCCACTCCAGGGATAGTTACAATGCTACAATAAAAAAATGCAATTCCTGTTCACTCATGCATAAAAGTTTGGTTTAATAAACCATAAAATTCACTCAGCAAACCCAAACTGATCGCAATTGATCATGAATTTATCATATCACCCTCAATTTTGTAAGCTCCAAAGGACTTACCTGTCACAAATTGGAAGGCTAATTCCTGCGCAACCTAATTTTCACACCCTTTACAAAAAGTGAGCAGTGCTCCCCCAAGCATGAATGAGTGTCAAATTCAAAAGAGCATACAATTTTAATGACATAATAAACTTTATTTGATCAAAATCGGTTCAGAAATGGCTGAAATATCCATAAACATAACCATTTGTAATAAATGTGGGGCCCCACACTTATTCGATAATTTTGAACCAGCCGTTAAAAAATTCAAAAAAATGCTTCCTCTTTTCAAAAATTTACAAAAGAGGTTTATAGTTGTTGATTATCTCTCTATCTAATCACTATTTCAACAAAACATCACATGCACAATATTTTATTTAAAATGGTTGAAACCGATGTGTGTTCAGAGAGCGCCCTCTTGAGTTTAAACGGCTCTTTTTTTGTCAAATTTTTGTCAAAATTGATTTATGTATCGGCACTGACACCAGTACCGAATTGGGTATTTCAAGATTTTGATAAATTGGTTTAAAGATTAAAGGGGGAGTACAGTTTTGGTAAGGCTGAACTTTAGTAACCAAACCTGGACAGTAACATTATAAACTAATAGTTATAACTCTACCATGCTCGAAAGGTATACAAAATTACAAACGACTAAGTATAAAGCCTGTTATCATTCAAAAGGAGCCATTAAAACACAAGGGCGCTTTCTAAAAAGGCATTGGTTTCAACCATTTTTCATACAAAATGATGCATGCGATGTTTTATTGAAATAATGATTAAATAGAGAGATCATCAACAACTACTTAAAAAACGCTTTTGACAGTTTTTGAAAAAGTGCAAGCATTTAAAAAAAAATTGAAAAAATCATCTAATTATTTGGGCCCCAAATAATTATAAGATCAGATATATTAATTGATATTTCAGCCGTTTCTGGGTCGATTTTGACCAAATAAAGTTTATTCTGTTCTCTCAAATTCGACACTCAGTTTTTCATTACCTCACAAAAAATGTGATGTGCAGCGCCCTCTCTACCAAAACTTAACTACCCCTTTAAGCGAAATGTAATGTTCTTGGATTATTGTAGAGGTGGACTAAGTAAGATTAACTGACTTTCATTTATTTATTTTAGGGCAGAGGATTATGTGGGTAAAGAGACTTTTAACGGGGGATGCAAATATGGGATGGAAACAGTATTTTAACTATTTAACTAAAGATGTTGGAGGAACTTTGATTTTATAATAATGCAACCATATATATCTGAATTAGTATTACCAGCATTTTATAGAGACATGTTGGACGTTTGGATGGCCACAAAAATATTTTTGTTAAAAGAAAATACTTCTAAAAGGAATGAGATTATTTATAATAATATATTTGTTTTTATCGATGGTCATGTTCCTTTCGATGAACAATTATTTTAAAAAAAATATTTATAAGTTGCATCATATTGTTGATGGGGAAGGCAATATAAAATCAAATGAGGAATTTCAAAGAAAAGGTTTAAATAGTTTAGAAATTATTAAAAATACAACGTATTTTTCTTGGCATCCCCCCTTCATGGAAACAATTTAAAAATAAAAATACTCACTCAAATATAGATAGGGAATTAGATATGGATTTTATTATTTTTGAAAAGGTATATAATATGTTAGATCAAATAACCTCAAAAATTATATACGCTTTTTTTATTAAATAAGAGAGTAGAAAAATCATATGCAGAACGAAATTTAGAACAGACTTATAATATTCATGGAAAAGATATACAATTAATATTGTTAAGACTTAGAAAATGCACATTGAATAGTAAGCTTAGAGAATTTCAATTTAAAATGCTTTATAATATTATATATACTAAATTATATTTATATACATTTAAAATGGTTAATAGTAATTTATGTTCTTTTTGTGGTAAATATGAAGAAACTTACGAGCACTTATTTTGTCTTTGTGAGAAAGTAAAACCTTTTTGGGAAGAGTGTGGGAATGTACATGTATTTAATTTAGTAGAGATTACAAATATAAATTGGAAAGGTATCCATGTAGGGATTAGGGATAGTTGAGTTAAACATAGGGAAGGAGCAGTTATTAAATCATATAATAATTTTGATAACATATATGATATTTATAGATAGTAAAAAGTAGAAATAAACCACCAACTCCTTTGGAGATTAAGAAAAGATTATTAGAAAATAGAAAGGAGGAGAAGAAATTAGCTGGGGACTGAGGTACACTAACATATCATTTTAGAAAGTGGGACAATTTAGAATAGCTTCGTGCAGAATAAATTAGGGAAGGCGAAAAGAAGCAATAAATGAACATGGCTGATATAATGGTCGAGATTCTCACAAGATGTAGGCATGTTTTCAGTGGATGTGTGTGTGGGTGTCTGTGCACGTGTGTGTATGTGTGTATGTAAGTGCTTGTATGGGTGTTTTGTTGGTTGTTGTTGTGTTTGTTTTTTTTTTTGGGGGGGGGGGGAGAATGGTAAAAACCTATTTTCCCCTTTTTATGTTCATGCTTTCTTCATGCATGCATGTTTCATGCTTTATTTGAGGTAAATAGTAAAAGTTCATTTGTATTATTTAGATGTGAATGTAAAATCATATTCTATATAATTATGTTAACATGCAGATTATTTTATGTACTGATTTTGTTATTGTTTGTTATTGTTATTTTGTTATTGTTTGTGAAAGCAATGGGCAATTCCACGCCAAAGTGGACATTTGACCAAAAATTTTACAAGCATTTTTATGATACAAATTTGGTATCAAATCAAAGCTTAAGTTCTATATTTTTGGAATTCAATGAGAACATTTTGGTTTTACATAATTTTAGTTGTTTTTTTATAATAACTTTATAACCATAATTGAACCCCACAAATTTGACATTTTTGTGAAAAATTGTTTTGATCCTGTGTTTGTTTTATATTTCCCCAGTTAAGCGTAAAAATCATTATTCTGACTCCTGAGATATGACCATTTCGTAAAATAGTAAATTTGTATGATTTATTTGATTTGTTATGCTTCAATGACTTCTTATTTTCAGCCCAAGAAAATGTCCTTCCGTTACCGAAAAATCAATATTTTTAATTTTGTGGCTCACATAGTTGTTAGAGAGCAGACCAATCTTCAGTGCAAAGCAAGTTCAAGTAGGCCTTCCCATTGCTAACAATTATGTTACTCAGTGTTTATTCGTTAATTAATAAATAACAAAAGAAAATGTCCTTCCGTTACCATACACATGGTAACAGATGGACAAGGTACCTCATATTACATATTATGACAACATTTATGTTCAAAAATTGGTCTCTCATATATGAAAACCCAAATAATGAGACAATTACCTACAATGGCCAGCTATCAGTGGCGTAGCGTGGTCAGACTAGTAATTTTCTGTGTTTCAACCAATCAGATTTGTGCATTTAGAACATTTTTATCTGGCTTACAATTGATTTTATCACTTTCTGCAACAGGGCCCTTGTACCATGATGCCATTTGTCTGGATTTCTATTGTATGGGGATTATTAGGTCTATTTAACTGTGGTGAGCCAGGGTGTGAATAGGCTCTGATCATGACTTTGAATAGTTTTTTTTTTTATACAATACACCCCTATAGAATTCTTGAACATGGGTGTAGGTCTAAAATAATTACATTTTACATGAAATTTGCAAACTAAAAACAAGGCTGTAGAAAAAACAAGAAATAATATATCTCCAATTCTTTCATATGTTGTAGAAATTATATCAAGCCAAGATTTAAGCCAAAACAATTCTCAAAATTAATTGATCCACGAGGTAAAACGGAAGGTCAAAATCTAAGGTCAAAGGTTATCGTATCCAATCTCGCTCATCCATGAACACAAATGGCATAAATGGATTGCACATAACATCCCCAGTCCAATGACACCATTACAAAATAAATTGACCCAATGGTTAATGGACAATGGCCATTTGAAAAATGGTGCCCACGCCCATTTCTTACAAAACTCCCCCATAATAATCGACCATAGCGCCAAAACCATTGAGCGGATTGGGCTAAAACTTAAATATTTGCGCTTTTAAAGGTTGAAATATCATACATACCAAATATTAGCAAATTTGAAGGGGGCTGCGATGAAAATTTTCACTTTTTTTGAAGGTGATTTGACATGGAATGACCCTACTGTGTCATATCATACATTATAGTCCATTATGTCCTTCCGTTACCGAACATTGGTCCGCTTTGTGTGAAATAACTCAAATATCTGCGGACAAATTTTAATCAAAGGACAAGTAAATTCTTCTTAACACTTCAGAGAATGAAATGTGTACCCTTAAAATATTTTGTATTATTTAATATCACAGAGTTTTAGTTAAAACTGATTTGATAACAAAACCTTGTCCATTTTGGTGTCCTTCCGTTACCGACCTCATTTGTATGCATATTCAATAATGTGCGGAGATAAAAATATTTAAAAAATATGGGACCTTAAAACTGTATGTTTTGGAAGTATTGTTATCAAAATAGACTGTTCTAACAACACAAGTATTTAAAAATGTCTTTCTTAAAGTTGACAATTTGTGTCTGAGTGTCCTTCCGTTACCATGGATTGACCATGAATAAGAGCCATTGGAGCATGAACTATAGTAAGAAAAAAATAGAAATGTAAATGCTTGTGATGTACATATGTTATCTATGATACAAACTCATTTTAGATTACAAAAGAGATGTTTCCTTCTCATAAATGGTCTTTAAATTTAAAAATTAATTTTTATTGTACAATTCGCATAGACTTTTCAGAGGTCCTTCCGTTACCGTCCTTCCGTTACCGAACACTGAAGTAATTAATTTCTCATAATTAATATACCAATGTAGATATTTTTCTTAAAAGGTGGTGTTATACTCTGTGAACATAAGGAAATGGACTAGTAGCCAACTTAACATGATACACCTCGTAACTTCACAGAGATTGGGTCATAACTAAAAAACTTGAAAATCCATGTCCATTTTGGCGTCCTTCCGTTACCGGCCTCATTAGTGTCCATATCTAATTTACATAATGCGGTCAAAATTTTAGAAATAGTGGAAATCAAAGGTGTCCCAACAAGGATCAAAGACATGCCATTTAGAATAAAAAATCAAAAGCAGGATCCTGGAATTATTTGATTTAAGTTCCAAAATTGTGTCTGAATGTCCTTCCGTTACCGTGGAATTGCCCCAATGGAGAAAATAAATATCATTGAAAACAAAACAAAAGGATTCCGGGCTGTATTCGAAACCACTCGAAACCAGGCCACACTTACTTTGATTGACAGATAGAAACAAGCATTTGAATCATGCAGAGGCAAACGTAGATCTTTCTGGAGTCCTTAGGATACATTAAAAGCAGAATCAAAAGTAAAATTACCAAAACATGAAAGTAAGCCTATATAAACAGTTTCTGCTTCAGGTGAGTGTTCTAAGTGCCACCGATATTTGATTGAGCAATAACAATCATATTTACCCATTCAGGACTGGTCCCCAAATTATTTGGGCTATCTATGGACAATATAATTATGTTAGAGCAAAATAAATCAGTCATGAACGGGTTAAATAAGATACATACAATGTGATGTTTGTGATTGAATACAGAAGTATTAAAGGTACCCAACCACGGTTTATGCGAATATAAGTGATGTTAAAGGGATAGTTGAGTTTTGGTATACCGTGTGTCTAAAAAAAAACTATACACTTTTGAAATGGCTGCCAAATAAAAAAAATATATATATAAATCTGGGGGGAAAGGTTTATTTGTATGGAAAGCTCATAAACTCAACGTTCATATGACACCAAAAAGTCCGAAAATAATTCATGCTTGGGTGAGCACTGCTCACTTTTGTAAAGGGTATGGAAATTAGGTTGCGCAGGAATGGGCCTTCCAATTTGTGAGAGGAAAGTCCTTTGGAGCTTACGGAATTGAGGATGATATGAACAATTTATGATCAATTGTGATGAGTTTGGGTTTGCTGAGTGAAATTTGTGGTTTATGGGATTAACATTTTATGCATGAGTGAACAGGAATTGCATTTATTATTGTAGCATTGTAACTTTCCCTGGTAGACTCAGTGGTGTGTTCATGCGAGTCAGGACGGGGTGATGGTACATGGTGCAGGGGAGGTGAAATGTAGGGTAGGACTTTGTTGGGTAGATGGGATAAGGGTCAAGAAGACATGTATGCCCCTCCCCCCCCCCCCCCCCCACCCCCCTCTCTTTCTCTCTCTCTCTTCCTGGGTGTGCTTGTGCATATCTTGACAATTCATATTCGTTGGTCTCCACTCCAGGGAAAGTTACAATGCTACAATAAAAAAATGCAATTCCTGTTCACTCATGCATACAAGTTTGGTTTAATAAACCATAAAATTCACTCAGCAAACCCAAACTGATCGCAATTGATCATGAATTTATCATATCACCCTCAATTTTGTAAGCTCCAAAGGACTTACCTGTCACAAATTGGAAGGCTAATTCATGCGCAACCTAATTTTCACACCCTTTACAAAAGTGAGCAGTGCTCACCCAAGCATGAATGAGTGTCAAATTCAAAAGAGCATACAATTAATGTCAGAATAAACTTTATTTGATCAAAATCGGTTCAGAAATGGCTGAAATATCCATAAACATAACCATCTGTAATAAATGTGGGGCCCCACACTTATTCGATAATTTTGAACCAGCCGTTAAAAAATTCAAAAAAATGCTTCCTCTTTTCAAAAATTTACAAAAGAGGTTTTTAAATAGTTGTTGATTATCTCTCTATCTAATCACTATTTCAACAAAACATCACATGCACAATATTTTATTTCAAATGGTTGAAACCGATGAGTGTTCAGAGAGCGCCCTCTTGAGTTTAAACGGCTCTTTTTTGGTCAAATTTTTATCAAAATTGATTTATGTATCGGCACTGACACCAGTACCGAATTGGGTATTTCAAGATTTTGATAAATTGGTTTTTGACTTTTTGTGGAATGGAAACGATATAAGATTAAAGGGGGAGTACAGTTTTGGTAAGGCTGAACTTTAGTAACCAAACCTGGACAGTAACATTATAAACTAATAGTTATAACTCTACCATGCTCGAAAGGTATACAAAATTACAAACGACTAAGTATAAAGCCTGTTATCATTCAAAAGGAGCCATTAAAACACAAGAGGGCGCTTTCTAAAAAGGCATTGGTTTCAACCATTTTTCATACAAAATGATGCATGCGATGTTTTATTGAAATAATGATTAAATAGAGAGATCATCAACAACTACTTAAAAAACGCTTTTGACAATTTTTGAAAAAGTGCAAGCATTTTTTAAATTTTTTGAAAAAATCATCTAATTATTTGGGCCCCAAATAATTATAAGATCAGATATATTAATTTATATTTCAGCCGTTTCTGGGTCGACTTTGACCAAATAAAGTTTATTCTGCCATTAAAATTGCATGTTCTCTCAAATTCGACACTCAGTTTTTCATTACCTCACAAAAAATTGTGATGTGCAGCGCCCTCTCTACCAAAACTTAACTACCCCTTTAAGCGAAATGTAATGTTCTTGGATTATTGTAGAGGTGGACTAAGATTAACTGACTTTCATTTATTTATTTTAGTGCAGATGATTATGTGGGTAAAGAGACTTTTAACGGGGGTGCAAATATGGGATGGAAACAGTATTTTAACTATTTAACTAAAGATGTTGGAGGAACTTTGATATTTTATAATAATGCAACCATAGTATATCTGAATTAGTATTACCAGCATTTTATAGAGACATGTTGGACGTTTGGATGGCCACAAAAACATTTTTGTTAAAAGAAAATACTTCTAAAAGGAATACGATTATTTATAATAATATATTTGTTTTTATCGATGGTCATGTTCCTTTCGATGAACAATTATTTAAAAAAAATATTTATAAGTTGTTGGGGAGGGCAATATAAAATCAAATGAGGAATTTCAAAGAAAAGGTTTAAATAGTTTAGAAATTATTAAAATACAACGTATTTTTCTTGGCATCCCCCCTTCATGGAAACAATTTTAAAATAAAAATACTCACTCAAATATAGATAGGGAATTAGATATGGATTTTATTATTTTTGAAAAGGTATATATGTTAGATCAAATAACCTCAAAAATTATATACGCTTTTTTAAATTAAATAAGAGAGTAGAAAAATCATATGCAGAACGAAATTTAGAACAGACTTATAATATTCATGGAAAAGATATACAATTAATATTTTTAAGACTTAGAAAATGCACATTGAATAGTAAGCTTAGAGAATTTCAATTTAAAATGCTTTATGATATTATATATACTAAATTACATTTATATACATTTCAAATGGTTAATAGTAATTTATGTTCTTTTTGTGGTAAATATGAAGAAACTTACGAGCACTTATTTTGTCTTTGTGAGAAAGCAAAACCAATTTGGGAAGAGTATGGGAATTTATTTAATTTAGTAGAGATTACAAATATAAATTGAAAAGGTATCCAAGTAGGGATAGTTGAGTTAAACATAGGGAAGGAGCAGTTATTAAATCATATAATAATTTTGATAACATATATGATATTTATAGATAGTAAAAATAGAAATAAACCACCAACTCCTTTGGAGATTAAGAAAAGATTATTAGAAAATAGAAAGGAGGAGAAGAAATTAGCTGGGGACCGAGGTACACTAACATATCATTTTAGAAAGTGGGACAATTTAGAATAGCTTCGTGCAGAATAAATTAGGGAAGGCGAAAAGAAGCAATAAATGAACATGGCTGATATAATGGTCGAGATTCTCACAAGATGTAGGTATGTTTTCAGTGGATGTGTGTGTGGGTGTCTGTGCACGCGTGTGTATGTGTGTATGTAAGTGCTTGTATGGGTGTTTACAGATCAACAAAAGTCAGCATGCATTTGTAATTTAGTCACCCTTTAAAGGACAGTCAAACCCATTTTAACCACCATATGTCTATGCAGACCAACTTTTTGTGAAGAAAACATGCTATGTATCCATTGTATGGTTTTGTAGGAAGGTTTGACACCATTATTATATATACTAGTACACATTATTGCATTCTCACTTGAAGTTTGGTTCTGCACGAGAGGTCATGAGTTCAAACCCCGGCCAGGTCATACCAAAGACCATCATAAAAATGGCACCTTTTGCCTTCTAGACAAGCGCTTGGCATCGGAGTAGGGTAATAGTAGCAATGAGCTACCTTTTGGTAAATAAAACATTCTTATTATCATTATAACATTACCGTATGCAAATTTGTTTCACAGCTAGTTATGTTGAGCAGGAAAAGAAATATTAAAGCCTCTTTGCAATTCTAACATTCTAAAATCAGTTTTGTATTGAATACTCAAATTAAAATTTACGTATATATTCTTTGGTGGTTTCCAAGGGCTCTATTATGCTTTTTTTTCTCTTTTTTTTTTTTTGGGGGGGGGGGGGATAAATGGCCCAAAGTTTATGTGAGATTCGTTTTTGTCACTACCTGTTGAATATTAGAGATATATAATCCCCATGTATTATGGAGTCCAGGGATAATGATGTGTGTATTATAATGTATATATTGCAGAGCTATTATTTAACATGTCCCTTTAACCAATCACAGATTATTATATTTGGATATACACATCTATCCCATAGACCCTAGTTTTAGATACTTATAGTACTGTAAATCGGACTCGGTTGTCAATGGCTTGATGGTTACACAAACATTTAGTACAACAAATTCAGACATTTTTTTTTGCTCACATTTTATCTTTCATCGAATAAGAGAAGTGAGGAGGGCGTTAAGTCGTGTTTGGCTTTAATGATTTCTTATTTTGGGAATATTTATCAAAAATAAAAGTGAGCTAAAGTTTGGTTTATACAAGGCTTCCCAAACATGATGTTCCAAATTACACAAAGTGACTTAGTGCCCTTCTCTGTTCTCAAATGACGCAAGTCCACAAGTTTACTTTTTATACAAGCAATGAAGCACATGGAATTTCCATGCAACAATAATACAAATGTATCTGAAAAATGTATTAATTCCATGAAATGTACATGTTCTAAAAGATAACAGATTCCATTGATTATAATGACATTCCAATTGTGCCCACATTAAAGCTTCCAACATTGATTATCTACTATCATCTGCTTTATACCAATGTTGTCAAACACTTTTTATACACATTTCATATTTCTATGTTTATATCTGATACTAATGACAAAATATTATGAATCATTGTGAATATGCTATATAATATACAGTAACTACAACCAAAATTATGCCTATCCGTTTTTTATTTCTTCTGTTGATGTCTCTATTGTTCATTAAGTGAAAACAATTTAAATGTGCATACGTGTGCAAGGCGACTGGAAGGGGTAGGGATTTGTGGTGGTATTAAAACAATGTTTGTTTGCATCTTCAATTCAAGCTGGCTGTGTGTGAAAGGTGTGCTTATTTGTGACTGTGTGTGTGTGTGTGTGTGTATGCGTGTGTTTGTGTGTGTGTGTGTGTGTGTGCGTGCGTGTGTGTGTGTGTGTGTGTGTGTGCATTTCAGTGTTTGTGAGTGAGTGTGTTTCATGGTGAATGTTTGCATATCGTGTGTATTTACTTGAGTAGGTATGATATATTTGCTTTTACGATCAGTATTGTGTGCCAGGTATTTTGCATCAATTCAAACATCTACAAAGAAAATTATTATTCATAAGTAGGACTAATAATTAAGGTTGACATGTTGTTTATTATTAATGTGAAATGCAGTAAATATCAGCTACGTTTATTGACATACAAAGATTTCAACTAAACTCATTAAAATCATATAATTATGTCTCCTGCTTCAGACGTGCTAAGTGTGACAATACAAGTATATAATAATAAAGACAGCAAGGTGGTTTTTATAAAGGGAACCTCAATAGTGAGTCAATCATTACAAATGTTACGGTGCCAACTCCAATTTTACATACAATTATATAAAATTATGTCTCGAATTATTATCAGTCTTAGATGTAAACACACGTTGTGTCAGTTTATGGATTAAATTCAACACATTGTTGGTAATTTCGTCCATTAATAATTTTCCGATGAACTGGTAAAAACGACGCCAAATACGCTATTGACAGCTTACACTGTTATCTAATCCACTCTCTGAAATCGGACAAATGTTTATATGAATAATATTCTTTCTAGCTAATATTTTATAATGTAATAAACATCTTGCAACGCTAATCGCTACATAACATTCAGCATCAATATACTTATGTTTTAAGTGATCCATTCGCCTCATCAGATGTTTTCCAAACGAGATATCTGAGACAATATTGTTGTAAGATTCTTCTGTATGATGTGAGATAGTTAACATTTTGTAAAAGGACACTGTTTACCCATCGATCATGCACTTCACATCGAGTTTGTCTACAATCGAAAAGCGTTTCTGGAACGATTTCTGGAACGATTTTCATTCAATCACAATATGGACACATTTGACATAATTACTAGTACCATGTTATTCTTCTGTTACCGTATACAGCTAAACAGCAAGACAAAAGAAATGTAACAGCTCAAAGAGATTTTGGTTGAATTTGACAAAGTTGGTGGATCACTTAAACTCGAATGTAATACCAGTACAGCTCAAACTCCAAATTAGATGTCACAATGTATATTCTGATAAATATGATCACTATGCATAATTAAAAGAAAATGTGTATGAAATAAACCGAACACAAAAAGTAACTTCACCCCTAAGCAATTGCCCATAATTTCATAACCAAGAATCGTTTCAAGATTTCGTCTTGCCAATATATCCATATGGTAGTTAGGAAAACAATGTGTAAAAATAAGAGGTAACCATTAATCCATGGTTGAGTGACACACATTACAGAAAAAATAGTCATATTTCAAAATTTGCAGAAGTATTATCATCATTACAAATTATTGAGAGTTGGAAATTAAACAATGCACTGTTTTACAATTGCAATTAATGCATTTTACCACATGTGCCATCAACAAATAAAAATGAATGGAATATCAAACAGCATTGTTTCATAAACCATGGTCAATGTATTCCGCCACATGTGCGGATTCACAACAATGTACAGGCACGCGCAATACCTTGTGACTTTTGAATTGGGCCATTTTGTCTTTAATCTGTGCTCATTCAGCCATAAAGTAATGAATATCTCTGATTTTCGCACATATCGAACATGACAACTGTGCCAATATTGTGGTAAGATGACATCTTGAAACAATAATCGGTTATGAAATTATGGGCAATTGCTTAGGGGTGAAGTTACTTTTTGTGTTCGGTTTATATATCTCGCGTACATAGTGCTGCTGCGTATATTGATGATATTCGATCACAACGATTCTTACATTTACATATCGTTCTGAACCTTGTTGCTAGTACATATAAACCACGTACAATTTCTAGTAAAACGAGAAGTAATTGAAATATATATACAATCGCCTGCATAAGCATGATAAAACGATGAATAATATTATATTGAAGATAAATGAAAGTTAATTTTGTCAATATCAATTCCATATTTGCAATTATTATTATCATGTATATGTTCACACCCTTTGAAATTACAGGCTTGACTAATGATAGGGCTCGTTAATACATTTCGACATACTGACCCCAATGTCCCCATTATCATTAATTACTGGCTATGTAAAGTAAGTACTAAGTAGTAAATAAATTGTGTAGTGTTTATGCAGTGAACGTTATGTACAACTTTGTATTAAATGAAGTATTCGAATATTTCTTCAGATTCTCGCCGCTTAGAAAATTGATTGCATCGTGGTTTGGTAAGTCTACTCAAGTGGTATAAAAATTATAAGATGTTTAATAGACAGTAAATAAATGACTAATTACGTATTTATGTCGATCATAACAGTTTGGCCGTACGATCGATAATCAACAACGATGTACTTCAAAACTATTCAGGTGGGATTAGAGGATTGTACTTCAGATTGACGGGTACGACCTTTGTCAGTTCATTCCAGAAGTATTCACGTCCCCTCACGTTGTCAGGCCATCGCAAGTACGGCCTGCGGTCGCTAAGATACAGCCGAACCAGGTACGGGATCTCCTCCTCAGGAATATCTTCCAGGAAGATGACGACGGTGTTTTCTGTCCGCTGGTCATGCACGTTGTCCATGGCTGTGCGAAACTTGATGAGGAACCAGTTGTCCTGGACAGCTCTCCTGCTGAGAAGGACGAGGGTCTTAAAGCTGTGCTCCACGGCGTAGTGTACTGCATCCAGGTAGTGCATACCAAGAGTGAGGTCCTCATCACCGAAGGAATACCTGTCGTAATCGGGAAGACGCTCTTCTAGAGTAGGTCGCAGGTGCTCTCTGGCCCACACCTCGTCGTCTTCAGTAAACATGATGTTGAGATCAAAGACAAACTCGCCATGTTCTCGTGCATCTTGCATTTCCCTGTAGCCAATAATTGCCAACTTCAACAGGAACATTTTGTGCCTGATCAACCATCTGTTGCGGACCGCGACCAACAGACCAATAATCAATACGAGTGCAGCGAAAGGGATGGTTGAAAAAAGGACAATATTCGGATGGCAATATTTACTTAGATCGAACTGAAATAATGGCTTCCCTCGCAGTTGGTCCAAAGAGTCGACTGAGCAAATTGTGTCATTGGGGTGTAGAAACATGTTGGACGTGTTGGCGAGGTCCTGCAACCAGCCATAGTTGCATCTGCATGCCAGCGGATTTCCTGAAACATCAATGTAATTTAGATCGTGCTTTATCAACGTGCCCCAAGTGCTGCGATTAAATGCTACCAGCTGATTTCCCGAAAGACTCAAGTTCTTGAGATACGGGACTTTGTCAATGGCTCGTTCCTCAACAAAAATCAGTTTGTTGTTATCAATGTTCAGAACCTCCAACAACGGGAGATACTTCAGCATATCGCCTGTTATGGACAGCAAGTTATTGTTGTTCAAATCTAAATAATACAGAGATTGCAGTCCGTGAAATACGTGGGCTGTTAGGCTCGAAATTCTGCAGTTGTCTATCTTTAGGTCACTCAGTAGCAGGTTGTTCTTAAACAGTCCTTCCGGCAGAGTTCCCACAGGGTTGCCGCTTAGAATCAGGGTTTTGAGATGACCTAGACCTCTGAACAAAGATATGTTCGCCAATGGGTCCCAAATATTTCCACCGGTAATTCCTGAATGACTGATATCTACGACTGTAAGCATGATTGTTTGGTTAAACGTTTGACCTGGCGTGATAGGGATGTATGGAAGGGGATCCTTGAAGCAGCCCAAACAATAAAACTTTAAAAGACTGTGCAATATCAATGCTAAATGTATTATATTGGTTCCTGTAATATCGAGCATTTCAAGACTTTTAAGTGTTTCATTAGAACGTAGTTCCACCACTCCCAGGAAGCTATTACCACTGAGATTCAACGTCTTTAAATTGCTAAGACCGCGTAACTGGTAATCTTCAATCGTTAGTATGTTATTTTTCGCCAGATTTAGATGCTCTATATTACTTTCCCATGTTGAATTCCGTATATTTAATTCATTGATATCGTTATCAAACAAGTTCAAGACTTTTAGACGAGACATTCCCAAGAAATACCCTGCATCGATCTTTCTCAATAAATTTCCACCCAAGGCCAACTTCTCAAGATAGTTTAACTCAGAGAAAACGTTTACATAGAGCGAGAAATCACTACACTTACCGATAGAAATACTATGTAAACCGTGAGAAGTTAAAGGAGTAAATATGTCACCAAGGGGATGTGGAAGCTCCATTTCATGCAACATTACACTTTGAATTTTTACTGACTTTGCAACACCACGGAAAATGTTTGATAATAAAGATTTATTCAATGAATGAAATCCTAAATACAACTCGCTGACAGACAGGGCCGCTATAGCATCTTCCGCAATGTTTCGGATCGGGTTTCCTTCCAGGTAAAATCTTAGAGTCGGGCAAGCGAAAAGGAACTTATCTGGAGTAAGATCTTGCAACTTGTTGTACGTAAACATTGCTTCAATCAGCATATCTGTCTTACATCGGGAAACATTCAATGAACGTATACGGTTTTCACCTAAATTAAGATACTTCAGCTTTGGAAGCCAGTCTAGTAGACCAAGTGGTAAGTCTTCCAGAGAGCCATAGCTCAAATCTAATATGAAAAGCGCATTGAGAGGTTGGAAAGGTACACCGTTTGGTAGTACAAGATTATAATTACCCATGAGATACAAGTGCCGTAAATAGTTTAAATTCTGAAAAGCCGCCGTCTGAATCAACCTCAGGCGGTTAAAACTTAGATCCAAATATACGAGATTCGGATACGGCATGAAAGAAGTATTCAACAGAACCTCAATCTCGTTGTATCCCAACACTAACTTCCGGGTGCTATCAGGAAAATCGTGTGGCACAGCTCTGAGATGCAAGTTTCCACAAAGTACTTCTTTCGGGATCCTTCGGCAGAGTGCTCGGGCAAATAGAAGCTTCTTCATGCTGGGGCCATTGACCTGCTCGGAGGGTGTTCGGTCGAAGAGATCCCTCTTCATGCTGGGCCCATTGAACTGATCGGAGGGTGTTCGGGCGAAGAGATCGTTATTCATGCTGGGGCCATTGACCTGATTAGAGGGTGTTCGGGCGAAGAGATCATTCTTCATGCTGGGGCCATTGACCTGCTCAGAGGGTGTTCGGGCGAAGAGATCCCTCTTCATGTTGGGGCCATTGAACTGATCGGAGGGTGTTCGGGCGAAGAGATCCCTCTTCATGTTGGGGCCATTGAACTGGTCGGAGGGTGTTCGGGCGAAGAGATCCCTCTTCATGTTTGGGCGATCGACCTGCTCAGAGGGTGTTCGGGCGAAAAGATCCCTCTTCATGTTTGGGCCATTGAACTGGTCGGAGGGTGTTCGGGCGAAGAGATCCCTCTTCATGTTTGGGCGATCGACCTGATTAGAGGGTGTTCGGGCGAAAAGATCCCTCTTCATGTTGGGACCATTGAACTGATCGGAGGGTGTTCGGGCGAAGAGATCCCTCTTCATGTTTGGGCGATCGACCTGATTAGAGGGTGTTCGGGCGAAGAGATCCCTCTTCATGTTTGGGCGATCGACCTGATTAGAGGGTGTTCGGGCGAAGAGATCCCTCTTCATGTTGGGGCCATTGAACTGGTCGGAGGGTGTTCGGGCGAAGAGATCCCTCTTCATGTTTGGGCGATCGACCTGATTAGAAGGTGTTCGGGCGAAAAGATCCCTCTTCATGTTGGGACCATTGAACTGATCGGAGGGTGTTCGGGCGAAGAGATCCCTCTTCATGCTGGGGCCATTGACCTGATTAGAGGGTGTTCGGTCGAAAAGATCCCTCTTCATATTTGGGCCATTGACCTGATCGGAGGGTGTTCGGGCGAAGAGATCATTCTTCATATTTGGGCCATTGACCTGATCGGAGGGTGTTCGGGCGAAGAGATCCTTCTTCATATTTGGGCCATTGACCTGATCTGAGGGTGTTCGGGCGAAGGGATCCTTCTTCATATTTGGGCCATTGACCTGATCGGAGGGTGTTCGGGCGAAGAGATCCTTCTTCATATTTGGGCCATTGACCTGATCGGAGGGTGTTCGGGCGAAGAGATCCTTCTTCATATTTGGGCCATTGACCTGATCGGAGGGTGTTCGGGCGAAGAGATCCCTCTTCATATTTGGGCCATTGACCTGATCGGAGGGTGTTCGGGCGAAGAGATCCCTCTTCATATTTGGGCCATTGACCTGATCGGAGGGTGTTCGGGCGAAGAGATCCCTCTTCATGTTGGGGCCATTTAACTGGTCGGAGGGTGTTCGGGCGAAAAGATCCCTCTTCATGCTGGGCCCATTGAACTTATTGGTGGGTTTATGGGCGAAGATATTATTATTCATGATGGGGCCATTGGCCTGATCGGAGGGTGCTCGGGTGAAGAGATCCTTCTTCATGTTAGGGCCATTGAACTGATCGGAGGAAGTCGTTTTGCCGCCAGTGATGGAAAGTGACTTATCCACTCCAAACATCATTAGGAATAAGATGAACACATATCTCCACACTCGTACGTTTGCCATGACTAGCTCGGCTACCCTTGGGTTCTAAAAAGAAATGTAATCAATTAAAGGAACTTGATAATTGATGTCAAACATCATCACACAAAATTGTCTTGATGAATCCCAAAATCAGTGATACAGTATTAAATCGTTATTTATTGCTGTTAGATATTTCATATTTCATTTGTTTAAAGAACTTGACGAAATAAGGGTAATTAGGGGGAAATACGAAAAGGAGAATAAGGAATGGACAACAATACGATCTTCGGGACATTTCCCAATTATTTTTAAATCTTGACGTTTTTGGATGACTTTGAATAAAGATCATATTACATTGTGTTAGGAAATCTGAAAGTTACGTTATTTGTATTTCACAAAATTTACAATTCCGGGCTGTATTCGTTGATTCTATTATTGATTTTAAAAAACGCTTTAATTTTAATAATAATCAACAGAAAAATGTATTCAATTTTCAAAAATATTCAACTTTTAAAACTTCAAATGCTGTATTAAATATGTCGCATCATATAATTTAGCTCTATCATATCATATACTCAACTCATGATATTTTGGTCAATTTATCACAATACTTATAACATAACTGGGATGGACATTTGTGTTGTATGAAATAATGAGATACGGTACGTTGTGATATGAAGAGGTTTGGTATACATACCTACATCAATGGATGATGGCGACCCTTCACAAATGAAGTTGTGTTAAATTAAAATGTCCGTGCTATTGCAATGGTTCCAACAAGTAATGTGAGATATCTACCCTCACATAAGATATATATCTACAGAACCCAATCGAAAATACATTCACACCCAATATCAATGGCCAATAGAATCATCCATTCTATCCGCGCATCGATGAAAATCTAACACCCACTCAAATTCGAAGCTACGCCCAATTTCATTGGACAACAATAATCATACGTATTTATTGAAATATTCAAAAGCCACTCGAAACCAGGCATGCACACCTACTTTGATTGACAGATAGAAACAAGCATTTGAATCATGCAGAGGCAAACGTAGATCTTTCTGGAGTCCTTAGGATACATTAAAAGCAGAATCAAAAGTAAAATTACCAAAACATGAAAGTAAGCCTATATAAACAGTTTATGCTTCAGGTGAGTGTTCTAAGTGCCACCGATATTTGATTGAGCAATAACAATCATATTTACCCATTCAGGACTGGTCCCCAAATTATTTGGGCTATGTATGGACAATATAATTATGTTAGAGCAAAATAAATAAGTCATGAACGGGTTAAATAAGATACATACAATGTGATGTTTGTGATTGAATACAGAAGTAAAGGTACCCAACCACGGTTTATGCGAATATAAGTGATGTTAAAGGGATAGTTGAGTTTTGGTATGCCGTGTGTCTAAAAAAAAAAATATACACTTTTGAAATGGCTGCCAAATAAAAAAAATATATATAATTCTGGGGGGAAAGGTTTATTCGTATGGAAAGCTCATAAACTCAACGTTCATATGACACCAAAAAGTCCGAAAATAATTCATGCTTGGGTGAGCACTGCTCACTTTTGTAAAGGGTATGGAAATTAGGTTGCGCAGGAATGGGCCTTCCAATTTGTGAGAGGAAAGTCCTTTGGAGCTTACGGAATTGAGGATGATATGAAAAATGTATGATCAATTGTGATGAGTTTGGGTTTGCTGAGTGAAATTTGTGGTTTATGGGATTAACATTTTATGCATGAGTGTTCATGGGAGTCAGGACGGGGTGATGGTACATGGTGCAGGGGAGGTGAAATGTAGGGTAGGACTTTGTTGGGTAGATGGGATAAGGGTCAAGAAGACATGTATGCCACTCCCCCCCCCCCCCCCCCCCCCTCTCTTTCTCTCTCTCTCTCTTCCTGGGTGTGCTTGTGCATATCTTGACAATTCATATTCGTTGGTCTCCACTCCAGGGATAGTTACAATGCTACAATAAAAAAATGCAATTCCTGTTCACTCATGCATAAAAGTTTGGTTTAATAAACCATAAAATTCACTCAGCAAACCCAAACTGATCGCAATTGATCATGAATTTATCATATCACCCTCAATTTTGTAAGCTCCAAAGGACTTACCTGTCACAAATTGGAAGGCTAATTCCTGCGCAACCTAATTTTCACACCCTTTACAAAAAGTGAGCAGTGCTCCCCCAAGCATGAATGAGTGTCAAATTCAAAAGAGCATACAATTTTAATGACATAATAAACTTTATTTGATCAAAATCGGTTCAGAAATGGCTGAAATATCCATAAACATAACCATTTGTAATAAATGTGGGGCCCCACACTTATTCGATAATTTTGAACCAGCCGTTAAAAAATTCAAAAAAATGCTTCCTCTTTTCAAAAATTTACAAAAGAGGTTTATAGTTGTTGATTATCTCTCTATCTAATCACTATTTCAACAAAACATCACATGCACAATATTTTATTTAAAATGGTTGAAACCGATGTGTGTTCAGAGAGCGCCCTCTTGAGTTTAAACGGCTCTTTTTTTGTCAAATTTTTGTCAAAATTGATTTATGTATCGGCACTGACACCAGTACCGAATTGGGTATTTCAAGATTTTGATAAATTGGTTTAAAGATTAAAGGGGGAGTACAGTTTTGGTAAGGCTGAACTTTAGTAACCAAACCTGGACAGTAACATTATAAACTAATAGTTATAACTCTACCATGCTCGAAAGGTATACAAAATTACAAACGACTAAGTATAAAGCCTGTTATCATTCAAAAGGAGCCATTAAAACACAAGGGCGCTTTCTAAAAAGGCATTGGTTTCAACCATTTTTCATACAAAATGATGCATGCGATGTTTTATTGAAATAATGATTAAATAGAGAGATCATCAACAACTACTTAAAAAACGCTTTTGACAGTTTTTGAAAAAGTGCAAGCATTTAAAAAAAAAAAATTGAAAAAATCATCTAATTATTTGGGCCCCAAATAATTATAAGATCAGATATATTAATTGATATTTCAGCCGTTTCTGGGTCGATTTTGACCAAATAAAGTTTATTCTGTTCTCTCAAATTCGACACTCAGTTTTTCATTACCTCACAAAAAATGTGATGTGCAGCGCCCTCTCTACCAAAACTTAACTACCCCTTTATGCGAAATGTAATGTTCTTGGATTATTGTAGAGGTGGACTAAGTAAGATTAACTGACTTTCATTTATTTATTTTAGGGCAGAGGATTATGTGGGTAAAGAGACTTTTAACGGGGGATGCAAATATGGGATGGAAACAGTATTTTAACTATTTAACTAAAGATGTTGGAGGAACTTTGATTTTATAATAATGCAACCATATATATCTGAATTAGTATTACCAGCATTTTATAGAGACATGTTGGACGTTTGGATGGCCACAAAAATATTTTTGTTAAAAGAAAATACTTCTAAAAGGAATGAGATTATTTATAATAATATATTTGTTTTTATCGATGGTCATGTTCCTTTCGATGAACAATTATTTTTAAAAAAATATTTATAAGTTGCATCATATTGTTGATGGGGAAGGCAATATAAAATCAAATGAGGAATTTCAAAGAAAAGGTTTAAATAGTTTAGAAATTATTAAAAATACAACGTATTTTTCTTGGCATCCCCCCTTCATGGAAACAATTTAAAAATAAAAATACTCACTCAAATATAGATAGGGAATTAGATATGGATTTTATTATTTTTGAAAAGGTATATATGTTAGATCAAATAACCTCAAAAATTATATACGCTTTTTTTATTAAATAAGAGAGTAGAAAAATCATATGCAGAACGAAATTTAGAACAGACTTATAATATTCATGGAAAAGATATACAATTAATATTGTTAAGACTTAGAAAATGCACATTGAATAGTAAGCTTAGAGAATTTCAATTTAAAATGCTTTATAATATTATATATACTAAATTATATTTATATACATTTAAAATGGTTAATAGTAATTTATGTTCTTTTTGTGGTAAATATGAAGAAACTTACGAGCACTTATTTTGTCTTTGTGAGAAAGTAAAACCTTTTTGGGAAGAGTGTGGGAATGTACATGTATTTAATTTAGTAGAGATTACAAATATAAATTGGAAAGGTATCCATGTAGGGATTAGGGATAGTTGAGTTAAACATAGGGAAGGAGCAGTTATTAAATCATATAATAATTTTGATAACATATATGATATTTATAGATAGTAAAAAGTAGAAATAAACCACCAACTCCTTTGGAGATTAAGAAAAGATTATTAGAAAATAGAAAGGAGGAGAAGAAATTAGCTGGGGACTGAGGTACACTAACATATCATTTTAGAAAGTGGGACAATTTAGAATAGCTTCGTGCAGAATAAATTAGGGAAGGCGAAAAGAAGCAATAAATGAACATGGCTGATATAATGGTCGAGATTCTCACAAGATGTAGGCATGTTTTCAGTGGATGTGTGTGTGGGTGTCTGTGCACGTGTGTGTATGTGTGTATGTAAGTGCTTGTATGGGTGTTTTGTTGGTTGTTGTTGTGTTTTTTTTTTTTTTTGGGGGGGGGGGGGGGGGGAGAATGGTAAAAACCTATTTTCCCCTTTTTATGTTCATGCTTTCTTCATGCATGCATGTTTCATGCTTTATTTGAGGTAAATAGTAAAAGTTCATTTGTATTATTTAGATGTGAATGTAAAATCATATTCTATATAATTATGTTAACATGCAGATTATTTTATGTACTGATTTTGTTATTGTTTGTTATTGTTATTTTGTTATTGTTTGTGAAAGCAATGGGCAATTCCACGCCAAAGTGGACATTTGACCAAACATTTTACAAGCATTTTTATGATACAAATTTGGTATCAAATCAAAGCTTAAGTTCTATATTTTTGGAATTCAATGAGAACATTTTGGTTTTACATAATTTTAGTTGTTTTTTTATAATAACTTTATAACCATAATTGAACCCCACAAATTTGACATTTTTGTGAAAAATTGTTTTGATCCTGTGTTTGTTTTATATTTCCCCAGTTAAGCGTAAAAATCATTATTCTGACTCCTGAGATATGACCATTTCGTAAAATAGTAAATTTGTATGATTTATTTGATTTGTTATGCTTCAATGACTTCTTATTTTCAGCCCAAGAAAATGTCCTTCCGTTACCGAAAAATCAATATTTTTAATTTTGTGGCTCACATAGTTGTTAGAGAGCAGACCAATCTTCAGTGCAAAGCAAGTTCAAGTAGGCCTTCCCATTGCTAACAATTATGTTACTCAGTGTTTATTCGTTAATTAATAAATAACAAAAGAAAATGTCCTTCCGTTACCATACACATGGTAACAGATGGACAAGGTACCTCATATTACATATTATGACAACATTTATGTTCAAAAATTGGTCTCTCATATATGAAAACCCAAATAATGAGACAATTACCTGCAATGGCCAGCTATCAGTGGCGTAGCGTGGTCAGACTAGTAATTTTCTGTGTTTCAACCAATCAGATTTGTGCATTTAGAACATTTTTATCTGGCTTACAATTGATTTTATCACTTTCTGCAACAGGGCCCTTGTACCATGATGCCATTTGTCTGGATTTCTATTGTATGGGGATTATTAGGTCTATTTAACTGTGGTGAGCCAGGGTGTGAATAGGCTCTGATCATGACTTTGAATAGTTTTTTTTTTTATACAATACACCCCTATAGAATTCTTGAACATGGGTGTAGGTCTAAAATAATTACATTTTACATGAAATTTGCAAACTAAAAACAAGGCTGTAGAAAAAACAAGAAATAATATATCTCCAATTCTTTCATATGTTGTAGAAATTATATCAAGCCAAGATTTAAGCCAAAACAATTCTCAAAATTAATTGATCCACGAGGTAAAACGGAAGGTCAAAATCTAAGGTCAAAGGTTATCGTATCCAATCTCGCTCATCCATGAACACAAATGGCATAAATGGATTGCACATAACATCCCCAGTCCAATGACACCATTACAAAATAAATTGACCCAACGGTTAATGGACAATGGCCATTTGAAAAATGGTGCCCACGCCCATTTCTTACAAAACTCCCCCATAATAATCGACCATAGCGCCAAAACCATTGAGCGGATTGGGCTAAAACTTAAATATTTGCGCTTTTAAAGGTTGAAATATCATACATACCAAATATTAGCAAATTTGAAGGGGGCTGCGATGAAAATTTTCACTTTTTTTGAAGGTGATTTGACATGGAATGACCCTACTGTGTCATATCATACATTATAGTCCATTATGTCCTTCCGTTACCGAACATTGGTCCGCTTTGTGTGAAATAACTCAAATATCTGCGGACAAATTTTAATCAAAGGACAAGTAAATTCTTCTTAACACTTCAGAGAATGAAATGTGTACCCTTAAAATATTTTGTATTATTTAATATCACAGAGTTTTAGTTAAAACTGATTTGATAACAAAACCTTGTCCATTTTGGTGTCCTTCCGTTACCGACCTCATTTGTATGCATATTCAATAATGTGCGGAGATAAAAATATTTAAAAAATATGGGACCTTAAAACTGTATGTTTTGGAAGTATTGTTATCAAAATAGACTGTTCTAACAACACAAGTATTTAAAAATGTCTTTCTTAAAGTTGACAATTTGTGTCTGAGTGTCCTTCCGTTACCATGGATTGACCATGAATAAGAGCCATTGGAGCATGAACTATAGTAAGAAAAAAATAGAAATGTAAATGCTTGTGATGTACATATGTTATCTATGATACAAACTCATTTTAGATTACAAAAGAGATGTTTCCTTCTCATAAATGGTCTTTAAATTTAAAAATTAATTTTTATTGTACAATTCGCATAGACTTTTCAGAGGTCCTTCCGTTACCGTCCTTCCGTTACCGAACACTGAAGTAATTAATTTCTCATAATTAATATACCAATGTAGATATTTTTCTTAAAAGGTGGTGTTATACTCTGTGAACATAAGGAAATGGACTAGTAGCCAACTTAACATGATACACCTCGTAACTTCACAGAGATTGGGTCATAACTAAAAAACTTGAAAATCCATGTCCATTTTGGCGTCCTTCCGTTACCGGCCTCATTAGTGTCCATATCTAATTTACATAATGCGGTCAAAATTTTAGAAATAGTGGAAATCAAAGGTGTCCCAACAAGGATCAAAGACATGCCATTTAGAATAAAAAATCAAAAGCAGGATCCTGGAATTATTTGATTTAAGTTCCAAAATTGTGTCTGAATGTCCTTCCGTTACCGTGGATTTGCCCCAATGGAGAAAATAAATATCATTGAAAACAAAACAAAAGGATTCCGGGCTGTATTCGAAACCACTCGAAACCAGGCCACACTTACTTTGATTGACAGATAGAAACAAGCATTTGAATCATGCAGAGGCAAACGTAGATCTTTCTGAAGTCCTTGGGATACATTAAAAGCAGAATCGAAAGTAAAATTACCAAAACATGAAAGTAAGCCTATATAAACAGTTTATGCTTCAGGTGAGTGTTCTAAGTGCCACCGATATTTGATTGAGCAATAACAATCATATTTACCCATTCAGGACTGGTCCCCAAATTATTTGGGCTATCTATGGACAATACAATTATGTTAGAGCAAAATAAATCAGTCATGAACGGGTTAAATAAGTTACATACAATTAGTCTAGTCGGAATGGGGGGTTCCCATGCACCCAAAAGATATATTTTTTTAACATACATTTTTGTAAACCTGAATGTGTCTAGTTAAAGAATTTTGATGTTACCAAGACCAAATCGTGTCCCATGGGTGTGTTTGGCGGCCATCTTTGACACCATGTTGGAGTTCAATGGAAAAAAGTGTAACTAACTCAAATGTTGAATAACGGGCCATAACAAGAACATTGAACATGTATTTAGGAATAGTTGGCAACGAGGGATTATTTTTGAATAAAATTACAATATTTAAATCAATTTGAATACGTAATTTAGCGATGATCGTGGTGGCCATCTTGAATTTTTACCAAAAAATACGATTTTCTAATATATTTCTTGGAATATATCTAATAAAAAGACTAATATACATGATTGTTCATAAAATGCATCACGGAATATTTGATCAATATGTTCTAGTTCATAATTCAATGATATAAATTCAAACAGGAGGTATTGGCCGCCATTTTGTGCCACTCCTGGCCACCATGTTGGATTTCATTGAAATACGTGTAAATTGCTTATGTTTTAATTAGGGTCATACAAAGACAAATTAACACTTTGTATGTGGGTGAAGTGGCAACGAGGGATTAGTTAAAGTATAATTCTAATAATTCAATTAATTTGAATGCATAATTCGGCTGCCATCTTGAATTTTGGTGAAAAAAAACAATATTTGTATACATCTTTTGGGATTAAATGAAATAAACGGAAAATACAAAACAAATGAACATGCTTTTTGATAATTTGGCAACTAGGGATGATTATAAATGATAATTTAAGTTGATTGTATGCCTGCCATCTTGGCAGCCATCTTGGATTTTAATGAAAATATGTATATGTACATAAATTATCTTTCTAAATAAGTACCATGCATTCACGTCCAATGATCACATTTTTTGTATGAGAGTTATTGATAGATATAGCATTTCGGGATTTGGTAGCCACCTTGGTGGCCCTCTTTGATTTAACCGATCTCCAATCATCTGCTTTAGCAGAGCATGGCAGACTTTTGCCATGCCTTGAAATACATCAGACATGTGAATTGCCTGAACATGCTGAAGGTGGACTGAGTGAAGTCAGATCCCTCCGGAAATTTGGAACCGACCGTAAATATGTACTGGGCCAAGAGCCGAGAGTGTATTCACATTCAGCTAAAGCTTTACCTTCAGCGAAAGTGTCATATACTTCTCTAGTACAAATGAGGTGTCCAATAGCTGATAGACGCGTGAGGACTGGTGAGAACCAGTTCGCAGCTGTTAAGATGTCAACGATTGCATGATCAGCGACCAAAATGCAGAAACGCCTCTAGTATCTTGGGAACATATTGGTTGGTCAATGACTTCACCACATGTCACACGAATGGTCTTATCAATCCATTTTGATAAGGATGTCCGAAAATCACATGAAACATCACATGATTTCTAACTCCTAGGTCTGCCTATCAATTGAGAGGACTCTAAGAACAATGGATCATTGGTGTAATGCTATTTATGTGGGCAGAACAAAGCATCATTAGTGATCTTCATCGTCCAAGACACTAACAATTCACTGTCGAGAGACCCCAAAGGGGAGTACATCCAGGACGGCATCAACGTCTGGTAAAATTCAAGGCTGAATCCTACACAAATGTGACAAAAAGAACACACTCCTATCCCTGGAATAAAGTTAGAAGAAATCACTGCGGAGTCATCTGGGAACAAGATCCTGCTTTTACGTGGGCGGTTATTGTGACCTATCAGACCATTTGAACGACCCTTCAAGATGAGAGGTCCAAGACGAACTGGTCGACTGATCATGCTGACAGTGGCCATGAGTGACCAAGATTAACGATCTTTTGGACAAGCCTAGCTCTCTTCAAGCAAAGGGTCTAGAATTGGATGCATTAAGATAAGATCAGGTTCAATGAGACCTCAGTGACATATGTTGCACCAAAAGACTCCAACTATGATTGATTCGGCACATGAAACACAACTACGGGATCACATGCAAGGGGCGGAAGACTGACAGTTATCTAGTGTTCTTCAATCAACATGTCTTGAATGTATTTTAGGAAAGTTGAATGTATGTTTTATTTTGGTTCAGTTTCAGGAAATCACTGTCCATCCGACATCCACATCTGCATCGCAGTCAAACAGTCCTAGATCTTCTGGCATGCAGCAAGGTCTGACACGCCATGGCTTGAAGGCAACTTAGAGTGGAGTATCGTCTACGTAGAGTTGATAACCCCCGTCGTGATGCTTTGCAATGTCCCTAGGTTAAGTGTGAATGGTGAATTGGATAGGTCCAGGGACGGACCCATGATGGAACGTAACAACCCAAGTTCCGTTTTCCGATGTAGAGTGCTGCTAGGGCCGCGATAGATTGGAATTTGATCTAGATTTCTGGCATATTTTCCCTTGTTTTTGTGTATGTTTCATGTTCCGAATCAATAATGGTGGTCTTTTAGTTCAACATCTGTAACTCAGGTCTCATTGAACCTGATTTCATCTTAATGAATCCTTGTGGCCATTGTAAAAACCATTTTATTGAAAAGAGGGCCCGTGTGGAATAGCGGCAGTCTTGGCCACTCATGGCCACTGCCAGCATGATACGTCGAACGGTCTGTCTTACACCTCTTCTTCTTCTTCTTCTTCTTCTTCTTCTTCTTGATACTTGAAACAAATCCGCATGATCTGATGATGCGGATATACAGTTGCAGGTTACCTCTCATCTCACGATAACCGCCAATGTAGAATCGGGATTTTATTCACAGATGGCTTCGCAGTGTCTTCTTCTAACTTGATTCCAGGGTTATGAGTGTGTACTTTTTGTCATTTTTGTGTACGTTTCAGCCTGTGCTCCTCTTTTGAGTCTCGCGTCAGTATCAATGAGTCATTGTCATTTAGACCGTCTCCATTGATAGGAAGGGCTATGAGTTAGACATCATGTGATGTTTCATAACATGTGCTTTTTAGATATCTTTTTACAATGGATTGTTAACATGGTTAAGGCCATTGGTGTGGCAGGTGGTGATGGAGTCACTGCCAGTCCGGTACGGCCCCATGAGAGGTGTTTCTGCATCATGGTCGCTGATCAGTAATGTGCAATCATTGACATTCAAACAGATGCGAACAGGTCCTCACCTTACGTGTTGATAAGGTATTACATCAGCGACCTTGTGGATTCAATTTTTCTTCTCTTGCTGAGGTGGCTTAGGAGTGTCATCTACACAATTATCCCAGGCTCTTGCACACCTTGTTGGCTTGGTGCGGGTCAGTGCGTATGCATTTGTGATACAGGGGTTATACGTACATGTACGTTTTGAATCCTGGCATGGATTAGATGACTCCCTGGAAGTCATTATCAATGAGGATAAAATAATGATAAATTACAAATAGCAACATAATGACAACATTGCATGAATCAAAATGAGTAAACAGCACATGTGGGAGCATGCTACAGGTGGTGAAACCCACCTGTGATGCCACCAGCCGTTATTGGACACCTCATTCGTACAAGAGAAGTATGGCACTTTCGCTGAAGGTAAAGCTTTAAATGAATGTGGATACACTCTGGGCTCTTGGCCCAGTATACATTTATATGGTCGGTTCCAAATTTCCAGAGGGATCTGACTTCACTTAGCCCACCTTCAACCAATTCACATGTCCGATGTATTTCAAGGCAAGGCAAAATTCTGCCAATGCTCTGCTAAAGCAGATGATTGGAGATCGGTTAAGTCAAAGATGGCCGCCAAAGTGCCTACCAAAACCCATATGTGGGGTTGTATATTCTGAGATCATACATCAATAAACTATCATACAGAAAATGTGATTGTTTGACTTGAATTTACGGTACTTATTTAGAAAGATAATTTATTTCCCGTACATATAGATTTTTTCATTAAAATCCAAGATGGCTGCCAAGATGGCAGGCATGCAAATAACTTAAATTATATTTTGTAATCATCCCTAGTTGCGAAATTATCAAAAACCATGTTTATTTGTTTTTTATTTTCTGTTTATTTCATTTATCTTTCAAGATATATGAAAAGAAAAAAAAAATTCACGAAAATCCAAGATGGCTGCCAAATTATGCATTCAAATTAGTTGAATCATTAGAATTATACTTGAAACTAATCCCTCCTTACCATTTCACACATATAAAATATGTTAATATGTCTCTATATGACCCTACTTCAGACATAAGCAATTTATATGTATTTCAATGAAATCCAACATGGTGGCCAAGAGTGGCACAAAATGGCGGCCAAGACCCCCTGTTTGAATTCATATGATTGAATTATGAACACGAATATATTGATAAAATATTCCACGATGCATTTCATGAACATTCATGTTTATTGGTCTTTTTAGTAGGTATATTCCAAAAGATATATTTAAAAATCGTCTTTTTTGTCAAAATCCAAGATGGCCACCACGATGATCACCAAATTACGTTATCAAATTAGTTTAATTACTGATATATTATCTTTAAGTAATCCCTCGTTGCCAATCATCCCTAAATACATGTTCAATTTTCTTTTCATGTCCCGTTATTCAACATTTAGGTAAGTATTACACTTTTTTCCATTGAAATCCATCATGGTGTCCAAGATGGCCGCCAAACACACCCATGGGACACGATTTGGTCTTGGTAACATCAAAATTCTTTAACTAGACACATTCAGGTTTACAAAAATGTACGTTAAAAAAATATATCTTTTGGGTGCATGGGACCCCCCTGTTCCTCCCCTACTAAATGTGATGTTTGTGATTGAATACAGAAGTAAAGGTACCCAACCACGGTTTATGCGAATATAAGTGATGTTAAAGGGATAGTTGAGTTTTGGTATACCGTGTGTCTAAAAAAAAACTATACACTTTTGAAATGGCTGCCAAATAAAAAAAATATATATAATTCTGGGGGGAAAGGTTTATTTGTATGGAAAGCTCATAAACTCAACGTTCATATGACACCAAAAAGTCCGAAAATAATTCATGCTTGGGTGAGCACTGCTCACTTTTGTAAAGGGTATGGAAATTAGGTTGCGCAGGAATGGGCCTTCCAATTTGTGAGAGGAAAGTCCTTTGGAGCTTACGGAATTGAGGATGATATGAACAATTTATGATCAATTGTGATGAGTTTGGGTTTGCTGAGTGAAATTTGTGGTTTATGGGATTAACATTTTATGCATGAGTGAACAGGAATTGCATTTATTATTGTAGCATTGTAACTTTCCCTGGTAGACTCAGTGGTGTGTTCATGGGAGTCAGGACGGGGTGATGGTACATGGTGCAGGGGAGGTGAAATGTAGGGTAGGACTTTGTTGGGTAGATGGGATAAGGGTCAAGAAGACATGTATGCCCCTCCCCCCCCCCCCCCCCCCCCCCCCCACCCCCCCTCTCTTTCTCTCTCTCTCTTCCTGGGTGTGCTTGTGCATATCTTGACAATTCATATTCGTTGGTCTCCACTCCAGGGAAAGTTACAATGCTACAATTAAAAAAATGCAATTCCTGTTCACTCATGCATACAAGTTTGGTTTAATAAACCATAAAATTCACTCAGCAAACCCAAACTGATCGCAATTGATCATGAATTTATCATATCACCCTCAATTTTGTAAGCTCCAAAGGACTTACCTGTCACAAATTGGAAGGCTAATTCATGCGCAACCTAATTTTCACACCCTTTACAAAAGTGAGCAGTGCTCACCCAAGCATGAATGAGTGTCAAATTCAAAAGAGCATACAATTAATGACAGAATAAACTTTATTTGATCAAAATCGGTTCAGAAATGGCTGAAATATCCATAAACATAACCATCTGTAATAAATGTGGGGCCCCACACTTATTCGATAATTTTGAACCAGCCGTTAAAAAATTCAAAAAAATGCTTCCTCTTTTCAAAAATTTACAAAAGAGGTTTTTAAATAGTTGTTGATTATCTCTCTATCTAATCACTATTTCAACAAAACATCACATGCACAATATTTTATTTCAAATGGTTGAAACCGATGAGTGTTCAGAGAGCGCCCTCTTGAGTTTAAACGGCTCTTTTTTGGTCAAATTTTTATCAAAATTGATTTATGTATCGGCACTGACACCAGTACCGAATTGGGTATTTCAAGATTTTGATAAATTGGTTTTTGACTTTTTGTGGAATGGAAACGATATAAGATTAAAGGGGGAGTACAGTTTTGGTAAGGCTGAACTTTAGTAACCAAACCTGGACAGTAACATTATAAACTAATAGTTATAACTCTACCATGCTCGAAAGGTATACAAAATTACAAACGACTAAGTATAAAGCCTGTTATCATTCAAAAGGAGCCATTAAAACACAAGAGGGCGCTTTCTAAAAAGGCATTGGTTTCAACCATTTTTCATACAAAATGATGCATGCGATGTTTTATTGAAATAATGATTAAATAGAGAGATCATCAACAACTACTTAAAAAACGCTTTTGACAATTTTTGAAAAAGTGCAAGCATTTTTTTAATTTTTTGAAAAAATCATCTAATTATTTGGGCCCCAAATAATTATAAGATCAGATATATTAATTGATATTTCAGCCGTTTCTGGGTCGATTTTGACCAAATAAAGTTTATTCTGCCATTAAAATTGCATGTTCTCTCAAATTCGACACTCAGTTTTTCATTACCTCACAAAAAATTGTGATGTGCAGCGCCCTCTCTACCAAAACTTAACTACCCCTTTAAGCGAAATGTAATGTTCTTGGATTATTGTAGAGGTGGACTAAGATTAACTGACTTTCATTTATTTATTTTAGTGCAGATGATTATGTGGGTAAAGAGACTTTTAACGGGGGTGCAAATATGGGATGGAAACAGTATTTTAACTATTTAACTAAAGATGTTGGAGGAACTTTGATATTTTATAATAATGCAACCATAGTATATCTGAATTAGTATTACCAGCATTTTATAGAGACATGTTGGACGTTTGGATGGCCACAAAAACATTTTTGTTAAAAGAAAATACTTCTAAAAGGAATACGATTATTTATAATAATATATTTGTTTTTATCGATGGTCATGTTCCTTTCGATGAACAATTATTTAAAAAAAATATTTATAAGTTGTTGGGGAGGGCAATATAAAATCAAATGAGGAATTTCAAAGAAAAGGTTTAAATAGTTTAGAAATTATTAAAATACAACGTATTTTTCTTGGCATCCCCCCTTCATGGAAACAATTTTAAAATAAAAATACTCACTCAAATATAGATAGGGAATTAGATATGGATTTTATTATTTTTGAAAAGGTATATATGTTAGATCAAATAACCTCAAAAATTATATACGCTTTTTTAAATTAAATAAGAGAGTAGAAAATCATATGCAGAACGAAATTTAGAACAGACTTATAATATTCATGGAAAAGATATACAATTAATATTTTTAAGACTTAGAAAATGCACATTGAATAGTAAGCTTAGAGAATTTCAATTTAAAATGCTTTATGATATTATATATACTAAATTACATTTATATACATTTCAAATGGTTAATAGTAATTTATGTTCTTTTTGTGGTAAATATGAAGAAACTTACGAGCACTTATTTTGTCTTTGTGAGAAAGCAAAACCAATTTGGGAAGAGTATGGGAATTTATTTAATTTAGTAGAGATTACAAATATAAATTGAAAAGGTATCCAAGTAGGGATAGTTGAGTTAAACATAGGGAAGGAGCAGTTATTAAATCATATAATAATTTTGATAACATATATGATATTTATAGATAGTAAAAATAGAAATAAACCACCAACTCGTTTGGAGATTAAGAAAAGATTATTAGAAAATAGAAAGGAGGAGAAGAAATTAGCTGGGGACCGAGGTACACTAACATATCATTTTAGAAAGTGGGACAATTTAGAATAGCTTCGTGCAGAATAAATTAGGGAAGGCGAAAAGAAGCAATAAATGAACATGGCTGATATAATGGTCGAGATTCTCACAAGATGTAGGCATGTTTTCAGTGGATGTGTGTGTGGGTGTCTGTGCACGCGTGTGTATGTGTGTATGTAAGTGCTTGTATGGGTGTTTACAGATCAACAAAAGTCAGCATGCATTTGTAATTTAGTCACCCTTTAAAGGACAGTCAAACCCATTTTAACCACCATATGTCTATGCAGACCAAATTTTTGTGAAGAAAACATGCTATGTATCCATTGTATGGTTTTGTAGGAAGGTTTGACACCATTATTATATATACTAGTACACATTATTGCATTCTCACTTGAAGTTTGGTTCTGCACGAGAGGTCATGAGTTCAAACCCCGGTTCAGACCCCCGGCCTTCTAGACAAGCGCTTGGCATCGGAGTAGGGTAATAGTAGCCAATGGCGTACCCAGGATTTTTTTAAGGGGGGGGTTATTTTGTAAAAAATTCCAAGTCGAGACCAAGTACCTTCAAAATTTTCGAGACCGAGACCTAGTAGCTTCAAAGTTGAAAACCTCTCTCAGTGGGGGGGGGGGGGGGGGGTGGGGGGGGGGGGGGGGGGGGTGGGTCCACAGAAAATTTTCGAAGCCGAGGACCAAGTACTTTACAAAATTTTCGAGACCGAGACCTAGTACCTTCAAAGTTGAAAACCTCTCTCACAGTGGGGGGGGGGGGGGGGGGGGGGGGGGGGGGGGGGGGTGGCCATAAGAAAATTTTCGAAGCCGAGATCCAGTACTTTCAAAGTTGAAAACCCCTTTCAGTGGGGGGGGGGGGGGGGGGGGGTGGGGGGGGGGGAGGTCCGTAAAAAAAAATCAAAGTCAAGACCAAGTACTTTCTAAATTTTCGAGCCTGACACCGAAGATCTTCAACAAAATTTGGGGCCGAGACCGGGGTTTAGCCGGTCGTCACCAGGTTTTGGTCGATCGAGACAATGTTTTAGGACAGTCGAGACCGCTTAAAAGTAATCTCGAGACCGGTTAAAGTTTTAAAAGGGGGTGGGGTTCAAACCCCCCAAAACAGCCATTTTGAGGGGGGTCAAGGGGGGGGGGTCGGGTTTTGAACCCCCCAAACCCCCCCCCCCCTGGGTACGCCTATGATAGTAGCAATGAGCTACCTTTTGGTCATTACGGTTTCACTAAGTTGGCCGTGATCTCCCACACGGTGGAAATCAACTCAACCATTTTAATAGCTTTCGTCAACATTCTATGCCCCTGTTAACTGCCCCCAGAGACCTAGTGGTATTATAGAGAATAATCTCCTCCGGTTACACGCAGTAAACCGATAAGAACTATGTAAACGGTGATAAAAGTTCTACTAGAGGCCACGAATCTCTCAACCTCTCCTCAGGCCTGAGAAGCGGATATTTTCTAACTTGGGTGAAACGTAATGGTAAATAAAACATTCTTATATATCATTATAACATTACCGTATGCAAATTTGTTTCACAGCTAGTTGAACAGGAAAAGAAATATTAAAGCCTCTTTGCAATTCTAACATTCTAAAATCAGTTTTGTATTGAATACTCAAATTAAAATTTACGTATAGATTCTTGGTGGTTTCCAAGGCTCTATTATGCTTTTTTTTTTTTCTCTTTTTTTTTTTTTTTTTTTGGGGGGGGGGGGGGAATAAATTGGCCCAAAGTTTTATGTGAGATTCGTTTTTTGTCACTACCTGTTGAATATTAGAGATATATAATCCCCAGTGTATTATGGAGTCCAGGGATAATGATGTGTGTATTATAATGTATATATTGCAGAGCTATTATTTAACATGTCCCTTTAACCAATCACAGATTATTATATTTGGATATACACATCTATCCCATAGACCCTAGTTTTAGATACTTTAGTAGTACTGTAAATCGGACTCGGTTTGTCAAATGGCTTGATGGTTAACACAAACATTTAGTACAACAAATTCAGACATTTTTTTTTTGCTCACATTTTATCTTTCATCGAATAAGAGAAGTGAGGAGGGCGTTAAGTCTGTGTTTGGCTTTAATTGATTTGCTTATTTTGGGAATATTTATCAAAAATAAAAGTTGAGCTAAAGTTTGGTTTATACAAGGCTTCCCAAACATGAATGTTCCAAATTACACAAAGTGACTTAGTGCCCTTCTCTGTTCTCAAATGACGCAAGTCCACAAGTTTACTTTTTATACAAGCAATGAAGCACATAGAATTTCCATGCAACAATAATACAAATGTACTCTGAACCATGTATGAATTCCCATGAAATGTACATGTTCTAAAAGATAACAGATTTCCATTGATTATAATGGACATTCCAATTGTGCCCACATTAAAGCTTCTAACATTGATTTTCTACTATCATCTGCTTTATACCAATGTTGTCAAACACTTTTTATACACATTTCATATTTCTATGTGTTATATCTGATACTAATGACAAAATATCATGAATCATTGTGAATATGCTATATAATATACAGTAACTACAACCAAAATTATGCCTATCCGTTTTTTATTTCTTCTGTTGATGTCTCTATTGTTCATGAAGTGAAAACAATTTAAATGTGCATACGTGTGCAAGGCGACTGGAAGGGGGTAGGGATTTGTGGTGGGTATTAAAACAAATGGTTGTTTGCATCTTCAATTCAAGCTGGCTGTGTGTGAAAAGGGTGTGCTTATTTGTGACTGTGTGTGTGTGTGTGTGGTATGCGTGGTGATGCGTGGGTGAGTGTGCGTGCGTGTGTGTGTGTGTGTGCATTTCGGTGTTTGTGAGTGACTGTGTTTCATGGTGAATGTTTGCATATCGTGTGTATTTACTTGAGTATGATACATTTGCTTTTACGATCAGTATTGTGTGCCAGGTATTTTGCATCAATTCAAACATCTACAAAGAAAATTATTATTCATAAGTAGGACTAATAATTAAGGTTGACATGTTGTTTATTATTAATGTGAAATGCAGTAAATATCAGCTACGTTTATTGACATACAAAGATTTCAACTAAACTCATTAAAATCGTATAATTATGTTTCCTGCTTCAGACGTGCTAAGTGTGACAATACAAGTATATAGTAATAAAGACAGCAAGGTGGTTTTTATAAAGGGAACCTCAATAGTGAGTCATCATTACAAATGTTACGGTGCCAACTCCAATTTTACATACAATTATATAAAATTATGTCTCGAATTATTATCAGTCTTAGATGTAAACACACGTTGTGTCAGTTTATGAATTAAATTCAACACATTGTTGGTAATTTCGTCCATTAATAATTTTCCGATGAACTGGTAAAAACGACGCCAAATACGCTATTGACAGCTTACACTGTTATCTAATCCACTCTCTGAAATCGGACAAATGTTTATATTAATAATATTCTTTCTAGCTAATAAATTGCGACGCTAATCGCTACATAACATTCAGCATCAATATACTTATGTTTTAAGTGATCCATTCGCCTCATCAGATGTTTTCCAAACGAGATATCTGAGACAATATTGTTGTAAGATTCTTCTGTATGATGTGAGAGGGCACTGTTTACCCATCGATCATGCACTTCACATCGAGTTTGTCTACAATCGAAAAGCGTTTCTGGAACGATTTTCATTCAATCACAATATGGAGACATTTGACATAATTACTAGTACCATGTTATTCTTCTGTTACCGTATACAGCTAAACAGCAAGACAAAAGAAATGTAACAGCTCAAAGAGATTTTGGTTGAATTTGACAAAGTTGATGGATCACTTAAACTCGAATGTAATACCAGTACAGCTCAAACTCCAAATTAGATGTCACAATGTATATTCTGATAAATATGATCACTATGCATAATTAAAAGAAAATGTGTATGAAATAAACCGAACACAAAAAGTAACTTCACCCCTAAGCAATTGCCCATAATTTCATAACCAAGAATCGTTTCAAGATTTCGTCTTGCCAATATATCCATATGGTAGTTAGGAAAACAATGTGTAAAAATAAGAGGTAACCATTAATCCATGGTTGAGTGAGCACACATTACAGAAAAAATATTCATATTTCAAAATTTGCAGAAGTATTATCATCATTACAAATTATTGAGAGTTGGAAATTAAACAATGCACTGTTTTACAATTGCAATTAATGCATTTTACCACATGTGCCATCAACAAATAAAAATGAATGGAATATCAAACAGCATTGTTTCATAAACCATGGTCAATGTATTCCGCCACATGTGCGGATTCACAACAATGTACAGGCACGCGCAATACCTTGTGACTTTTGAATTGGGCCATTTTGTCTTTAATCTGTGCTCATTCAGCCATAAAGTAATGAATATCTCTGATTTTCGCACATATCGAACATGACAACTGTGCCAATATTGTGGTAAGATGACATCTTGAAACAATAATCGGTTATGAAATTATGGGCAATTGCTTAGGGGTGAAGTTACTTTTTGTGTTCGGTTTATATATCTCGCGTACATAGTGCTGCTGCGTATATTGATGATATTCGATCACAACGATTCTTACATTTACATATCGTTCTGAACCTTGTTGCTATTAGATACAAACCACGTACAATTTCTAGTAAAACGAGAAGTAAATGAAATGTATATACAATCGCATGCATAAGCATGATAAAACGATGAATAATATTATATTGAAGATAAATGAAAGTTAATTTTGTCAATATCAATTCCATATTTGCAATTATTATTATCATGTATATGTTCACACCCTTTGAAATTACAGGCTTGACTAATGATAGGGCTCGTTAATACATTTCGACATACTGACCCCAATGTCCCCATTATCATTAATTACTGGCTATGTAAAGTAAGTACTAAGTAGTAAATAAATTGTGTAGTGTTTATGCAGTGAACGTTATGTACAACTTTGTATTAAATGAAGTATTCGAATATTTCTTCAGATTCTCGCCGCTTAGAAAATTGATTGCATCGTGGTTTGGTAAGTCTACTCAAGTGGTATAAAAATTATAAGATGTTTAAAAGACAGTAAATAAATGACTAATTACGTATTTATGTCGATCATAACAGTTTGGCCGTACGATCGATAATCAACAACGATGTACTTCAAAACTATTCAGGTGGGATTAGAGGATTGTACTTCAGATTGACGGGTACGACCTTTGTCAGTTCATTCCAGAAGTATTCACGTCCCCTCACGTTGTCAGGCCATCGCAAGTACGGCCTGCGGTCGCTAAGATACAGCCGAACCAGGTACGGGATCTCCTCCTCAGGAATATCTTCCAGGAAGATGACGACGGTGTTTTCTGTCCGCTGGTCATGCACGTTGTCCATGGCTGTGCGAAACTTGATGAGGAACCAGTTGTCCTGGACAGCTCTCCTGCTGAGAAGGACGAGGGTCTTAAAGCTGTGCTCCACGGCGTAGTGTACTGCATCCAGGTAGTGCATACCAAGAGTGAGGTCCTCATCACCGAAGGAATACCTGTCGTAATCGGGAAGACGCTCTTCTAGAGTAGGTCGCAGGTGCTCTCTGGCCCACACCTCGTCGTCTTCAGTAAACATGATGTTGAGATCAAAGACAAACTCGCCATGTTCTCGTGCATCTTGCATTTCCCTGTAGCCAATAATTGCCAACTTCAACAGGAAAATTTTGTGCCTGATCAACCATCTGTTGCGGACCGCGACCAACAGACCAATAATCAATACGAGTGCAGCGAAAGGGATGGTTGAAAAAAGGACAATATTCGGATGGCAATATTTACTTAGATCGAACTGAAATAATGGCTTCCCTCGCAGTTGGTCCAAAGAGTCGACTGAGCAAATTGTGTCATTGGGGTGTAGAAACATGTTGGACGTGTTGGCGAGGTCCTGCAACCAGCCATAGTTGCATCTGCATGCCAGCGGATTTCCTGAAACATCAATGTAATTTAGATCGTGCTTTATCAACGTGCCCCAAGTGCTGCGATTAAATGCTACCAGCTGATTTCCCGAAAGACTCAAGTTCTTGAGATACGGGACTTTGTCAATGGCTCGTTCCTCAACAAAAATCAGTTTGTTGTTATCAATGTTCAGAACCTCCAACAACGGGAGATACTTCAGCATATCGCCTGTTATGGACAGCAAGTTATTGTTGTTCAAATCTAAATAATACAGAGATTGCAGTCCGTGAAATACGTGGGCTGTTAGGCTCGAAATTCTGCAGTTGTCTATCTTTAGGTCACTCAGTAGCAGGTTGTTCTTAAACAGTCCTTCCGGCAGAGTTCCCACAGGGTTGCCGCTTAGAATCAGGGTTTTGAGATGACCTAGACCTCTGAACAAAGATATGTTCGCCAATGGGTCCCAAATATTTCCACCGGTAATTCCTGAATGACTGATATCTACGACTGTAAGCATGATTGTTTGGTTAAACGTTTGACCTGGCGTGATAGGGATGTATGGAAGGGGATCCTTGAAGCAGCCCAAACAATAAAACTTTAAAAGACTGTGCAATATCAATGCTAAATGTATTATATTGGTTCCTGTAATATCGAGCATTTCAAGACTTTTAAGTGTTTCATTAGAACGTAGTTCCACCACTCCCAGGAAGCTATTACCACTGAGATTCAACGTCTTTAAATTGCTAAGACCGCGTAACTGGTAATCTTCAATCGTTAGTATGTTATTTTTCGCCAGATTTAGATGCTCTATATTACTTTCCCATGTTGAATTCCGTATATTTAATTCATTGATATCGTTATCAAACAAGTTCAAGACTTTTAGACGAGACATTCCCAAGAAATACCCTGCATCGATCTTTCTCAATAAATTTCCACCCAAGGCCAACTTCTCAAGATAGTTTAACTCAGAGAAAACGTTTACATAGAGCGAGAAATCACTACACTTACCGATAGAAATACTATGTAAACCGTGAGAAGTTAAAGGAGTAAATATGTCACCAAGGGGATGTGGAAGCTCCATTTCATGCAACATTACACTTTGAATTTTTACTGACTTTGCAACACCACGGAAAATGTTTGATAATAAAGATTTATTCAATGAATGAAATCCTAAATACAACTCGCTGACAGACAGGGCCGCTATAGCATCTTCCGCAATGTTTCGGATCGGGTTTCCTTCCAGGTAAAATCTTAGAGTCGGGCAAGCGAAAAGGAACTTATCTGGAGTAAGATCTTGCAACTTGTTGTACGTAAACATTGCTTCAATCAGCATATCTGTCTTACATCGGGAAACATTCAATGAACGTATACGGTTTTCACCTAAATTAAGATACTTCAGCTTTGGAAGCCAGTCTAGTAGACCAAGTGGTAAGTCTTCCAGAGAGCCATAGCTCAAATCTAATATGAAAAGCGCATTGAGAGGTTGGAAAGGTACACCGTTTGGTAGTACAAGATTATAATTACCCATGAGATACAAGTGCCGTAAATAGTTTAAATTCTGAAAAGCCGCCGTCTGAATCAACCTCAGGCGGTTAAAACTTAGATCCAAATATACGAGATTCGGATACGGCATGAAAGAAGTATTCAACAGAACCTCAATCTCGTTGTATCCCAACACTAACTTCCGGGTGCTATCAGGAAAATCGTGTGGCACAGCTCTGAGATGCAAGTTTCCACAAAGTACTTCTTTCGGGATCCTTCGGCAGAGTGCTCGGGCAAATAGAAGCTTCTTCATGCTGGGGCCATTGACCTGCTCGGAGGGTGTTCGGTCGAAGAGATCCCTCTTCATGCTGGGCCCATTGAACTGATCGGAGGGTGTTCGGGCGAAGAGATCGTTATTCATGCTGGGGCCATTGACCTGATTAGAGGGTGTTCGGGCGAAGAGATCATTCTTCATGCTGGGGCCATTGACCTGCTCAGAGGGTGTTCGGGCGAAGAGATCCCTCTTCATGTTGGGGCCATTGAACTGATCGGAGGGTGTTCGGGCGAAGAGATCCCTCTTCATGTTGGGGCCATTGAACTGGTCGGAGGGTGTTCGGGCGAAGAGATCCCTCTTCATGTTTGGGCGATCGACCTGCTCAGAGGGTGTTCGGGCGAAAAGATCCCTCTTCATGTTTGGGCCATTGAACTGGTCGGAGGGTGTTCGGGCGAAGAGATCCCTCTTCATGTTTGGGCGATCGACCTGATTAGAGGGTGTTCGGGCGAAAAGATCCCTCTTCATGTTGGGACCATTGAACTGATCGGAGGGTGTTCGGGCGAAGAGATCCCTCTTCATGTTTGGGCGATCGACCTGATTAGAGGGTGTTCGGGCGAAGAGATCCCTCTTCATGTTTGGGCGATCGACCTGATTAGAGGGTGTTCGGGCGAAGAGATCCCTCTTCATGTTGGGGCCATTGAACTGGTCGGAGGGTGTTCGGGCGAAGAGATCCCTCTTCATGTTTGGGCGAACGACCTGATTAGAAGGTGTTCGGGCGAAAAGATCCCTCTTCATGTTGGGACCATTGAACTGATCGGAGGGTGTTCGGGCGAAGAGATCCCTCTTCATGCTGGGGCCATTGACCTGATTAGAGGGTGTTCGGTCGAAAAGATCCCTCTTCATATTTGGGCCATTGACCTGATCGGAGGGTGTTCGGGCGAAGAGATCATTCTTCATATTTGGGCCATTGACCTGATCGGAGGGTGTTCGGGCGAAGAGATCCTTCTTCATATTTGGGCCATTGACCTGATCTGAGGGTGTTCGGGCGAAGGGATCCTTCTTCATATTTGGGCCATTGACCTGATCGGAGGGTGTTCGGGCGAAGAGATCCTTCTTCATATTTGGGCCATTGACCTGATCGGAGGGTGTTCGGGCGAAGAGATCCTTCTTCATATTTGGGCCATTGACCTGATCGGAGGGTGTTCGGGCGAAGAGATCCCTCTTCATATTTGGGCCATTGACCTGATCGGAGGGTGTTCGGGCGAAGAGATCCCTCTTCATATTTGGGCCATTGACCTGATCGGAGGGTGTTCGGGCGAAGAGATCCCTCTTCATGTTGGGGCCATTTAACTGGTCGGAGGGTGTTCGGGCGAAAAGATCCCTCTTCATGCTGGGCCCATTGAACTTATTGGTGGGTTTATGGGCGAAGATATTATTATTCATGATGGGGCCATTGGCCTGATCGGAGGGTGCTCGGGTGAAGAGATCCTTCTTCATGTTAGGGCCATTGAACTGATCGGAGGAAGTCGTTTTGCCGCCAGTGATGGAAAGTGACTTATCCACTCCAAACATCATTAGGAATAAGATGAACACATATCTCCACACTCGTACGTTTGCCATGACTAGCTCGGCTACCCTTGGGTTCTAAAAAGAAATGTAATCAATTAAAGGAACTTGATAATTGATGTCAAACATCATCACACAAAATTGTCTTGATGAATCCCAAAATCAGTGATACAGTATTAAATCGTTATTTATTGCTGTTAGATATTTCATATTTCATTTGTTTAAAGAACTTGACGAAATAAGGGTAATTAGGGGGAAATACGAAAAGGAGAATAAGGAATGGACAACAATACGATCTTCGGGACATTTCCCAATTATTTTTAAATCTTGACGTTTTTGGATGACTTTGAATAAAGATCATATTACATTGTGTTAGGAAATCTGAAAGTTACGTTATTTGTATTTCACAAAATTTACAATTCCGGGCTGTATTCGTTGATTCTATTATTGATTTTAAAAAACGCTTTAATTTTAATAATAATCAACAGAAAAATGTATTCAATTTTCAAAAATATTCAACTTTTAAAACTTCAAATGCTGTATTAAATATGTCGCATCATATAATTTAGCTCTATCATATCATATACTCAACTCATGATATTTTGGTCAATTTATCACAATACTTATAACATAACTGGGATGGACATTTGTGTTGTATGAAATAATGAGATACGGTACGTTGTGATATGAAGAGGTTTGGTATACATACCTACATCAATGGATGATGGCGACCCTTCACAAATGAAGTTGTGTTAAATTAAAATGTCCGTGCTATTGCAATGGTTCCAACAAGTAATGTGAGATATCTACCCTCACATAAGATATATATCTACAGAACCCAATCGAAAATACATTCACACCCAATATCAATGGCCAATAGAATCATCCATTATATCCGCGCATCGATGAAAATCTAACACCCACTCAAATTCGAAGCTACGCCCAATTTCATTGGACAACAATAATCATACGTATTTATTGAAATATTCAAAAGCCACTCGAAACCAGGCATGCACACCTACTTTGATTGACAGATAGAAACAAGCATTTGAATCATGCAGAGGCAAACGTAGATCTTTCTGGAGTCCTTAGGATACATTAAAAGCAGAATCAAAAGTAAAATTACCAAAACATGAAAGTAAGCCTATATAAACAGTTTATGCTTCAGGTGAGTGTTCTAAGTGCCACCGATATTTGATTGAGAAATAACAATCATATTTACCCATTCAGGACTGGTCCCCAAATTATTTGGGCTATCTATGGACAATATAATTATGTTAGAGCAAAATAAATCAGTCATGAACGGGTTAAATAAGTTACATACAATGTGATGTTTGTGATTGAATACAGAAGTAAAGTTACCCAACCACGGTTTATGCGAATATAAGTGATGTTAAAGGGATAGTTGAGTTTTGGTATACCGTGTGTCTAAAAAAAAAACTATACACTTTTGAAATGGCTGCCAAATAAAAAAAATATATATAATTCTGGGGGGAAAGGTTTATTTGTATGGAAAGCTCATAAACTCAACGTTCATATGACACCAAAAAGTCCGAAAATAATTCATGCTTGGGTGAGCACTGCTCACTTTTGTAAAGGGTATGAAATTAGGTTGCGCAGGAATGGGCCTTCCAATTTGTGAGAGGAAAGTCCTTTGGAGCTTACAGAATTGAGGATGATATGAAAAATGTATGATCAATTGTGATGAGTTTGGGTTTGCTGAGTGAAATTTGTGGTTTATGGGATTAACATTTTATGCATGAGTGTTCATGGGAGTCAGGACGGGGTGATGGTACATGGTGCAGGGGAGGTGAAATGTAGGGTAGGACTTTGTTGGGTAGATGGGATAAGGGTCAAGAAGACATGTATGCCACTCCCCCCCCCCCCCCCCCCCCCCCTCTCTTTCTCTCTCTCTCTCTTCCTGGGTGTGCTTGTGCATATCTTGACAATTCATATTCGTTGGTCTCCACTCCAGGGATAGTTACAATGCTACAATAAAAAAATGCAATTCCTGTTCACTCATGCATAAAAGTTTGGTTTAATAAACCATAAAATTCACTCAGCAAACCCAAACTGATCGCAATTGATCATGAATTTATCATATCACCCTCAATTTTGTAAGCTCCAAAGGACTTACCTGTCACAAATTGGAAGGCTAATTCCTGCGCAACCTAATTTTCACACCCTTTACAAAAAGTGAGCAGTGCTCCCCCAAGCATGAATGAGTGTCAAATTCAAAAGAGCATACAATTTTAATGACATAATAAACTTTATTTGATCAAAATCGGTTCAGAAATGGCTGAAATATCCATAAACATAACCATTTGTAATAAATGTGGGGCCCCACACTTATTCGATAATTTTGAACCAGCCGTTAAAAAATTCAAAAAAATGCTTCCTCTTTTCAAAAATTTACAAAAGAGGTTTATAGTTGTTGATTATCTCTCTATCTAATCACTATTTCAACAAAACATCACATGCACAATATTTTATTTAAAATGGTTGAAACCGATGTGTGTTCAGAGAGCGCCCTCTTGAGTTTAAACGGCTCTTTTTTTGTCAAATTTTTGTCAAAATTGATTTATGTATCGGCACTGACACCAGTACCGAATTGGGTATTTCAAGATTTTGATAAATTGGTTTAAAGATTAAAGGGGGAGTACAGTTTTGGTAAGGCTGAACTTTAGTAACCAAACCTGGACAGTAACATTATAAACTAATAGTTATAACTCTACCATGCTCGAAAGGTATACAAAATTACAAACGACTAAGTATAAAGCCTGTTATCATTCAAAAGGAGCCATTAAAACACAAGAGGGCGCTTTCTAAAAAGGCATTGGTTTCAACCATTTTTCATACAAAATGATGCATGCGATGTTTTATTGAAATAATGATTAAATAGAGAGATCATCAACAACTACTTAAAAAACGCTTTTGACAGTTTTTGAAAAAGTGCAAGCATTTAAAAAAAAAATTGAAAAAATCATCTAATTATTTGGGCCCCAAATAATTATAAGATCAGATATATTAATTGATATTTCAGCCGTTTCTGGGTCGATTTTGACCAAATAAAGTTTATTCTGTTCTCTCAAATTCGACACTCAGTTTTTCATTACCTCACAAAAAATGTGATGTGCAGCGCCCTCTCTACCAAAACTTAACTACCCCTTTAAGCGAAATGTAATGTTCTTGGATTATTGTAGAGGTGGACTAAGTAAGATTAACTGACTTTCATTTATTTATTTTAGGGCAGAGGATTATGTGGGTAAAGAGACTTTTAACGGGGGATGCAAATATGGGATGGAAACAGTATTTTAACTATTTAACTAAAGATGTTGGAGGAACTTTGATTTTATAATAATGCAACCATATATATCTGAATTAGTATTACCAGCATTTTATAGAGACATGTTGGACGTTTGGATGGCCACAAAAATATTTTTGTTAAAAGAAAATACTTCTAAAAGGAATGAGATTATTTATAATAATATATTTGTTTTTATCGATGGTCATGTTCCTTTCGATGAACAATTATTTTAAAAAAAATATTTATAAGTTGCATCATATTGTTGATGGGGAAGGCAATATAAAATCAAATGAGGAATTTCAAAGAAAAGGTTTAAATAGTTTAGAAATTATTAAAAATACAACGTATTTTTCTTGGCATCCCCCCTTCATGGAAACAATTTAAAAATAAAAATACTCACTCAAATATAGATAGGGAATTAGATATGGATTTTATTATTTTTGAAAAGGTATATATGTTAGATCAAATAACCTCAAAAATTATATACGCTTTTTTTATTAAATAAGAGAGTAGAAAAATCATATGCAGAACGAAATTTAGAACAGACTTATAATATTCATGGAAAAGATATACAATTAATATTGTTAAGACTTAGAAAATGCACATTGAATAGTAAGCTTAGAGAATTTCAATTTAAAATGCTTTATAATATTATATATACTAAATTATATTTATATACATTTAAAATGGTTAATAGTAATTTATGTTCTTTTTGTGGTAAATATGAAGAAACTTACGAGCACTTATTTTGTCTTTGTGAGAAAGTAAAACCTTTTTGGGAAGAGTGTGGGAATGTACATGTATTTAATTTAGTAGAGATTACAAATATAAATTGGAAAGGTATCCATGTAGGGATTAGGGATAGTTGAGTTAAACATAGGGAAGGAGCAGTTATTAAATCATATAATAATTTTGATAACATATATGATATTTATAGATAGTAAAAAGTAGAAATAAACCACCAACTCCTTTGGAGATTAAGAAAAGATTATTAGAAAATAGAAAGGAGGAGAAGAAATTAGCTGGGGACTGAGGTACACTAACATATCATTTTAGAAAGTGGGACAATTTAGAATAGCTTCGTGCAGAATAAATTAGGGAAGGCGAAAAGAAGCAATAAATGAACATGGCTGATATAATGGTCGAGATTCTCACAAGATGTAGGCATGTTTTCAGTGGATGTGTGTGTGGGTGTCTGTGCACGTGTGTGTATGTGTGTATGTAAGTGCTTGTATGGGTGTTTTGTTGGTTGTTGTTGTGTTTTTTTTTTTGGGGGGGGGGGGGGGAGAATGGTAAAAACCTATTTTCCCCTTTTTATGTTCATGCTTTCTTCATGCATGCATGTTTCATGCTTTATTTGAGGTAAATAGTAAAAGTTCATTTGTATTATTTAGATGTGAATGTAAAATCATATTCTATATAATTATGTTAACATGCAGATTATTTTATGTACTGATTTTGTTATTGTTTGTTATTGTTATTTTGTTATTGTTTGTGAAAGCAATGGGCAATTCCACGCCAAAGTGGACATTTGACCAAAAATTTTACAAGCATTTTTATGATACAAATTTGGTATCAAATCAAAGCTTAAGTTCTATATTTTTGGAATTCAATGAGAACATTTTGGTTTTACATAATTTTAGTTGTTTTTTTATAATAACTTTATAACCATAATTGAACCCCACAAATTTGACATTTTTGTGAAAAATTGTTTTGATCCTGTGTTTGTTTTATATTTCCCCAGTTAAGCGTAAAAATCATTATTCTGACTCCTGAGATATGACCATTTCGTAAAATAGTAAATTTGTATGATTTATTTGATTTGTTATGCTTCAATGACTTCTTATTTTCAGCCCAAGAAAATGTCCTTCCGTTACCGAAAAATCAATATTTTTAATTTTGTGGCTCACATAGTTGTTAGAGAGCAGACCAATCTTCAGTGCAAAGCAAGTTCAAGTAGGCCTTCCCATTGCTAACAATTATGTTACTCAGTGTTTATTCGTTAATTAATAAATAACAAAAGAAAATGTCCTTCCGTTACCATACACATGGTAACAGATGGACAAGGTACCTCATATTACATATTATGACAACATTTATGTTCAAAAATTGGTCTCTCATATATGAAAACCCAAATAATGAGACAATTACCTGCAATGGCCAGCTATCAGTGGCGTAGCGTGGTCAGACTAGTAATTTTCTGTGTTTCAACCAATCAGATTTGTGCATTTAGAACATTTTTATCTGGCTTACAATTGATTTTATCACTTTCTGCAACAGGGCCCTTGTACCATGATGCCATTTGTCTGGATTTCTATTGTATGGGGATTATTAGGTCTATTTAACTGTGGTGAGCCAGGGTGTGAATAGGCTCTGATCATGACTTTGAATAGTTTTTTTTTTTATACAATACACCCCTATAGAATTCTTGAACATGGGTGTAGGTCTAAAATAATTACATTTTACATGAAATTTGCAAACTAAAAACAAGGCTGTAGAAAAAACAAGAAATAATATATCTCCAATTCTTTCATATGTTGTAGAAATTATATCAAGCCAAGATTTAAGCCAAAACAATTCTCAAAATTAATTGATCCACGAGGTAAAACGGAAGGTCAAAATCTAAGGTCAAAGGTTATCGTATCCAATCTCGCTCATCCATGAACACAAATGGCATAAATGGATTGCACATAACATCCCCAGTCCAATGACACCATTACAAAATAAATTGACCCAACGGTTAATGGACAATGGCCATTTGAAAAATGGTGCCCACGCCCATTTCTTACAAAACTCCCCCATAATAATCGACCATAGCGCCAAAACCATTGAGCGGATTGGGCTAAAACTTAAATATTTGCGCTTTTAAAGGTTGAAATATCATACATACCAAATATTAGCAAATTTGAAGGGGGCTGCGATGAAAATTTTCACTTTTTTTGAAGGTGATTTGACATGGAATGACCCTACTGTGTCATATCATACATTATAGTCCATTATGTCCTTCCGTTACCGAACATTGGTCCGCTTTGTGTGAAATAACTCAAATATCTGCGGACAAATTTTAATCAAAGGACAAGTAAATTCTTCTTAACACTTCAGAGAATGAAATGTGTACCCTTAAAATATTTTGTATTATTTAATATCACAGAGTTTTAGTTAAAACTGATTTGATAACAAAACCTTGTCCATTTTGGTGTCCTTCCGTTACCGACCTCATTTGTATGCATATTCAATAATGTGCGGAGATAAAAATATTTAAAAAATATGGGACCTTAAAACTGTATGTTTTGGAAGTATTGTTATCAAAATAGACTGTTCTAACAACACAAGTATTTAAAAATGTCTTTCTTAAAGTTGACAATTTGTGTCTGAGTGTCCTTCCGTTACCATGGATTGACCATGAATAAGAGCCATTGGAGCATGAACTATAGTAAGAAAAAAATAGAAATGTAAATGCTTGTGATGTACATATGTTATCTATGATACAAACTCATTTTAGATTACAAAAGAGATGTTTCCTTCTCATAAATGGTCTTTAAATTTAAAAATTAATTTTTATTGTACAATTCGCATAGACTTTTCAGAGGTCCTTCCGTTACCGTCCTTCCGTTACCGAACACTGAAGTAATTAATTTCTCATAATTAATATACCAATGTAGATATTTTTCTTAAAAGGTGGTGTTATACTCTGTGAACATAAGGAAATGGACTAGTAGCCAACTTAACATGATACACCTCGTAACTTCACAGAGATTGGGTCATAACTAAAAAACTTGAAAATCCATGTCCATTTTGGCGTCCTTCCGTTACCGGCCTCATTAGTGTCCATATCTAATTTACATAATGCGGTCAAAATTTTAGAAATAGTGGAAATCAAAGGTGTCCCAACAAGGATCAAAGACATGCCATTTAGAATAAAAAATCAAAAGCAGGATCCTGGAATTATTTGATTTAAGTTCCAAAATTGTGTCTGAATGTCCTTCCGTTACCGTGGATTTGCCCCAATGGAGAAAATAAATATCATTGAAAACAAAACAAAAGGATTCCGGGCTGTATTCGAAACCACTCGAAACCAGGCCACACTTACTTTGATTGACAGATAGAAACAAGCATTTGAATCATGCAGAGGCAAACGTAGATCTTTCTGAAGTCCTTGGGATACATTAAAAGCAGAATCGAAAGTAAAATTACCAAAACATGAAAGTAAGCCTATATAAACAGTTTATGCTTCAGGTGAGTGTTCTAAGTGCCACCGATATTTGATTGAGCAATAACAATCATATTTACCCATTCAGGACTGGTCCCCAAATTATTTGGGCTATCTATGGACAATACAATTATGTTAGAGCAAAATAAATCAGTCATGAACGGGTTAAATAAGTTACATACAATTAGTCTAGTCGGAATGGGGGGTTCCCATGCACCCAAAAGATATATTTTTTTAACATACATTTTTGTAAACCTGAATGTGTCTAGTTAAAGAATTTTGATGTTACCAAGACCAAATCGTGTCCCATGGGTGTGTTTGGCGGCCATCTTTGACACCATGTTGGAGTTCAATGGAAAAAAGTGTAACTAACTCAAATGTTGAATAACGGGCCATAACAAGAACATTGAACATGTATTTAGGAATAGTTGGCAACGAGGGATTATTTTTGAATAAAATTACAATATTTAAATCAATTTGAATACGTAATTTAGCGATGATCGTGGTGGCCATCTTGAATTTTTACCAAAAAATACGATTTTCTAATATATTTCTTGGAATATATCTAATAAAAAGACTAATATACATGATTGTTCATAAAATGCATCACGGAATATTTGATCAATATGTTCTAGTTCATAATTCAATGATATAAATTCAAACAGGAGGTATTGGCCGCCATTTTGTGCCACTCCTGGCCACCATGTTGGATTTCATTGAAATACGTGTAAATTGCTTATGTTTTAATTAGGGTCATACAAAGACAAATTAACACTTTGTATGTGGGTGAAGTGGCAACGAGGGATTAGTTAAAGTATAATTCTAATAATTCAATTAATTTGAATGCATAATTCGGCTGCCATCTTGAATTTTGGTGAAAAAAAACAATATTTGTATACATCTTTTGGGATTAAATGAAATAAACGGAAAATACAAAACAAATGAACATGCTTTTTGATAATTTGGCAACTAGGGATGATTATAAATGATAATTTAAGTTGATTGTATGCCTGCCATCTTGGCAGCCATCTTGGATTTTAATGAAAATATGTATATGTACATAAATTATCTTTCTAAATAAGTACCATGCATTCACGTCCAATGATCACATTTTTTGTATGAGAGTTATTGATAGATATAGCATTTCGGGATTTGGTAGCCACCTTGGTGGCCCTCTTTGATTTAACCGATCTCCAATCATCTGCTTTAGCAGAGCATGGCAGACTTTTGCCATGCCTTGAAATACATCAGACATGTGAATTGCCTGAACATGCTGAAGGTGGACTGAGTGAAGTCAGATCCCTCCGGAAATTTGGAACCGACCGTAAATATGTACTGGGCCAAGAGCCGAGAGTGTATTCACATTCAGCTAAAGCTTTACCTTCAGCGAAAGTGTCATATACTTCTCTAGTACAAATGAGGTGTCCAATAGCTGATAGACGCGTGAGGACTGGTGAGAACCAGTTCGCAGCTGTTAAGATGTCAACGATTGCATGATCAGCGACCAAAATGCAGAAACGCCTCTAGTATCTTGGGAACATATTGGTTGGTCAATGACTTCACCACATGTCACACGAATGGTCTTATCAATCCATTTTGATAAGGATGTCCGAAAATCACATGAAACATCACATGATTTCTAACTCCTAGGTCTGCCTATCAATTGAGAGGACTCTAAGAACAATGGATCATTGGTGTAATGCTATTTATGTGGGCAGAACAAAGCATCATTAGTGATCTTCATCGTCCAAGACACTAACAATTCACTGTCGAGAGACCCCAAAGGGGAGTACATCCAGGACGGCATCAACGTCTGGTAAAATTCAAGGCTGAATCCTACACAAATGTGACAAAAAGAACACACTCCTATCCCTGGAATAAAGTTAGAAGAAATCACTGCGGAGTCATCTGGGAACAAGATCCTGCTTTTACGTGGGCGGTTATTGTGACCTATCAGACCATTTGAACGACCCTTCAAGATGAGAGGTCCAAGACGAACTGGTCGACTGATCATGCTGACAGTGGCCATGAGTGACCAAGATTAACGATCTTTTGGACAAGCCTAGCTCTCTTCAAGCAAAGGGTCTAGAATTGGATGCATTAAGATAAGATCAGGTTCAATGAGACCTCAGTGACATATGTTGCACCAAAAGACTCCAACTATGATTGATTCGGCACATGAAACACAACTACGGGATCACATGCAAGGGGCGGAAGACTGACAGTTATCTAGTGTTCTTCAATCAACATGTCTTGAATGTATTTTAGGAAAGTTGAATGTATGTTTTATTTTGGTTCAGTTTCAGGAAATCACTGTCCATCCGACATCCACATCTGCATCGCAGTCAAACAGTCCTAGATCTTCTGGCATGCAGCAAGGTCTGACACGCCATGGCTTGAAGGCAACTTAGAGTGGAGTATCGTCTACGTAGAGTTGATAACCCCCGTCGTGATGCTTTGCAATGTCCCTAGGTTAAGTGTGAATGGTGAATTGGATAGGTCCAGGGACGGACCCATGATGGAACGTAACAACCCAAGTTCCGTTTTCCGATGTAGAGTGCTGCTAGGGCCGCGATAGATTGGAATTTGATCTAGATTTCTGGCATATTTTCCCTTGTTTTTGTGTATGTTTCATGTTCCGAATCAATAATGGTGGTCTTTTAGTTCAACATCTGTAACTCAGGTCTCATTGAACCTGATTTCATCTTAATGAATCCTTGTGGCCATTGTAAAAACCATTTTATTGAAAAGAGGGCCCGTGTGGAATAGCGGCAGTCTTGGCCACTCATGGCCACTGCCAGCATGATACGTCGAACGGTCTGTCTTACACCTCTTCTTCTTCTTCTTCTTCTTCTTCTTCTTCTTGATACTTGAAACAAATCCGCATGATCTGATGATGCGGATATACAGTTGCAGGTTACCTCTCATCTCACGATAACCGCCAATGTAGAATCGGGATTTTATTCACAGATGGCTTCGCAGTGTCTTCTTCTAACTTGATTCCAGGGTTATGAGTGTGTACTTTTTGTCATTTTTGTGTACGTTTCAGCCTGTGCTCCTCTTTTGAGTCTCGCGTCAGTATCAATGAGTCATTGTCATTTAGACCGTCTCCATTGATAGGAAGGGCTATGAGTTAGACATCATGTGATGTTTCATAACATGTGCTTTTTAGATATCTTTTTACAATGGATTGTTAACATGGTTAAGGCCATTGGTGTGGCAGGTGGTGATGGAGTCACTGCCAGTCCGGTACGGCCCCATGAGAGGTGTTTCTGCATCATGGTCGCTGATCAGTAATGTGCAATCATTGACATTCAAACAGATGCGAACAGGTCCTCACCTTACGTGTTGATAAGGTATTACATCAGCGACCTTGTGGATTCAATTTTTCTTCTCTTGCTGAGGTGGCTTAGGAGTGTCATCTACACAATTATCCCAGGCTCTTGCACACCTTGTTGGCTTGGTGCGGGTCAGTGCGTATGCATTTGTGATACAGGGGTTATACGTACATGTACGTTTTGAATCCTGGCATGGATTAGATGACTCCCTGGAAGTCATTATCAATGAGGATAAAATAATGATAAATTACAAATAGCAACATAATGACAACATTGCATGAATCAAAATGAGTAAACAGCACATGTGGGAGCATGCTACAGGTGGTGAAACCCACCTGTGATGCCACCAGCCGTTATTGGACACCTCATTCGTACAAGAGAAGTATGGCACTTTCGCTGAAGGTAAAGCTTTAAATGAATGTGGATACACTCTGGGCTCTTGGCCCAGTATACATTTATATGGTCGGTTCCAAATTTCCAGAGGGATCTGACTTCACTTAGCCCACCTTCAACCAATTCACATGTCCGATGTATTTCAAGGCAAGGCAAAATTCTGCCAATGCTCTGCTAAAGCAGATGATTGGAGATCGGTTAAGTCAAAGATGGCCGCCAAAGTGCCTACCAAAACCCATATGTGGGGTTGTATATTCTGAGATCATACATCAATAAACTATCATACAGAAAATGTGATTGTTTGACTTGAATTTACGGTACTTATTTAGAAAGATAATTTATTTCCCGTACATATAGATTTTTTCATTAAAATCCAAGATGGCTGCCAAGATGGCAGGCATGCAAATAACTTAAATTATATTTTGTAATCATCCCTAGTTGCGAAATTATCAAAAACCATGTTTATTTGTTTTTTATTTTCTGTTTATTTCATTTATCTTTCAAGATATATGAAAAGAAAAAAAAAATTCACGAAAATCCAAGATGGCTGCCAAATTATGCATTCAAATTAGTTGAATCATTAGAATTATACTTGAAACTAATCCCTCCTTACCATTTCACACATATAAAATATGTTAATATGTCTCTATATGACCCTACTTCAGACATAAGCAATTTATATGTATTTCAATGAAATCCAACATGGTGGCCAAGAGTGGCACAAAATGGCGGCCAAGACCCCCTGTTTGAATTCATATGATTGAATTATGAACACGAATATATTGATAAAATATTCCACGATGCATTTCATGAACATTCATGTTTATTGGTCTTTTTAGTAGGTATATTCCAAAAGATATATTTAAAAATCGTCTTTTTTGTCAAAATCCAAGATGGCCACCACGATGATCACCAAATTACGTTATCAAATTAGTTTAATTACTGATATATTATCTTTAAGTAATCCCTCGTTGCCAATCATCCCTAAATACATGTTCAATTTTCTTTTCATGTCCCGTTATTCAACATTTAGGTAAGTATTACACTTTTTTCCATTGAAATCCATCATGGTGTCCAAGATGGCCGCCAAACACACCCATGGGACACGATTTGGTCTTGGTAACATCAAAATTCTTTAACTAGACACATTCAGGTTTACAAAAATGTACGTTAAAAAAATATATCTTTTGGGTGCATGGGACCCCCCTGTTCCTCCCCTACTAAATGTGATGTTTGTGATTGAATACAGAAGTAAAGGTACCCAACCACGGTTTATGCGAATATAAGTGATGTTAAAGGGATAGTTGAGTTTTGGTATACCGTGTGTCTAAAAAAAAACTATACACTTTTGAAATGGCTGCCAAATAAAAAAAATATATATAATTCTGGGGGGAAAGGTTTATTTGTATGGAAAGCTCATAAACTCAACGTTCATATGACACCAAAAAGTCCGAAAATAATTCATGCTTGGGTGAGCACTGCTCACTTTTGTAAAGGGTATGGAAATTAGGTTGCGCAGGAATGGGCCTTCCAATTTGTGAGAGGAAAGTCCTTTGGAGCTTACGGAATTGAGGATGATATGAACAATTTATGATCAATTGTGATGAGTTTGGGTTTGCTGAGTGAAATTTGTGGTTTATGGGATTAACATTTTATGCATGAGTGAACAGGAATTGCATTTATTATTGTAGCATTGTAACTTTCCCTGGTAGACTCAGTGGTGTGTTCATGGGAGTCAGGACGGGGTGATGGTACATGGTGCAGGGGAGGTGAAATGTAGGGTAGGACTTTGTTGGGTAGATGGGATAAGGGTCAAGAAGACATGTATGCCCCTCCCCCCCCCCCCCCCCCCCCCCCCCACCCCCCCTCTCTTTCTCTCTCTCTCTTCCTGGGTGTGCTTGTGCATATCTTGACAATTCATATTCGTTGGTCTCCACTCCAGGGAAAGTTACAATGCTACAATTAAAAAAATGCAATTCCTGTTCACTCATGCATACAAGTTTGGTTTAATAAACCATAAAATTCACTCAGCAAACCCAAACTGATCGCAATTGATCATGAATTTATCATATCACCCTCAATTTTGTAAGCTCCAAAGGACTTACCTGTCACAAATTGGAAGGCTAATTCATGCGCAACCTAATTTTCACACCCTTTACAAAAGTGAGCAGTGCTCACCCAAGCATGAATGAGTGTCAAATTCAAAAGAGCATACAATTAATGACAGAATAAACTTTATTTGATCAAAATCGGTTCAGAAATGGCTGAAATATCCATAAACATAACCATCTGTAATAAATGTGGGGCCCCACACTTATTCGATAATTTTGAACCAGCCGTTAAAAAATTCAAAAAAATGCTTCCTCTTTTCAAAAATTTACAAAAGAGGTTTTTAAATAGTTGTTGATTATCTCTCTATCTAATCACTATTTCAACAAAACATCACATGCACAATATTTTATTTCAAATGGTTGAAACCGATGAGTGTTCAGAGAGCGCCCTCTTGAGTTTAAACGGCTCTTTTTTGGTCAAATTTTTATCAAAATTGATTTATGTATCGGCACTGACACCAGTACCGAATTGGGTATTTCAAGATTTTGATAAATTGGTTTTTGACTTTTTGTGGAATGGAAACGATATAAGATTAAAGGGGGAGTACAGTTTTGGTAAGGCTGAACTTTAGTAACCAAACCTGGACAGTAACATTATAAACTAATAGTTATAACTCTACCATGCTCGAAAGGTATACAAAATTACAAACGACTAAGTATAAAGCCTGTTATCATTCAAAAGGAGCCATTAAAACACAAGAGGGCGCTTTCTAAAAAGGCATTGGTTTCAACCATTTTTCATACAAAATGATGCATGCGATGTTTTATTGAAATAATGATTAAATAGAGAGATCATCAACAACTACTTAAAAAACGCTTTTGACAATTTTTGAAAAAGTGCAAGCATTTTTTTAATTTTTTGAAAAAATCATCTAATTATTTGGGCCCCAAATAATTATAAGATCAGATATATTAATTGATATTTCAGCCGTTTCTGGGTCGATTTTGACCAAATAAAGTTTATTCTGCCATTAAAATTGCATGTTCTCTCAAATTCGACACTCAGTTTTTCATTACCTCACAAAAAATTGTGATGTGCAGCGCCCTCTCTACCAAAACTTAACTACCCCTTTAAGCGAAATGTAATGTTCTTGGATTATTGTAGAGGTGGACTAAGATTAACTGACTTTCATTTATTTATTTTAGTGCAGATGATTATGTGGGTAAAGAGACTTTTAACGGGGGTGCAAATATGGGATGGAAACAGTATTTTAACTATTTAACTAAAGATGTTGGAGGAACTTTGATATTTTATAATAATGCAACCATAGTATATCTGAATTAGTATTACCAGCATTTTATAGAGACATGTTGGACGTTTGGATGGCCACAAAAACATTTTTGTTAAAAGAAAATACTTCTAAAAGGAATACGATTATTTATAATAATATATTTGTTTTTATCGATGGTCATGTTCCTTTCGATGAACAATTATTTAAAAAAAATATTTATAAGTTGTTGGGGAGGGCAATATAAAATCAAATGAGGAATTTCAAAGAAAAGGTTTAAATAGTTTAGAAATTATTAAAATACAACGTATTTTTCTTGGCATCCCCCCTTCATGGAAACAATTTTAAAATAAAAATACTCACTCAAATATAGATAGGGAATTAGATATGGATTTTATTATTTTTGAAAAGGTATATATGTTAGATCAAATAACCTCAAAAATTATATACGCTTTTTTAAATTAAATAAGAGAGTAGAAAATCATATGCAGAACGAAATTTAGAACAGACTTATAATATTCATGGAAAAGATATACAATTAATATTTTTAAGACTTAGAAAATGCACATTGAATAGTAAGCTTAGAGAATTTCAATTTAAAATGCTTTATGATATTATATATACTAAATTACATTTATATACATTTCAAATGGTTAATAGTAATTTATGTTCTTTTTGTGGTAAATATGAAGAAACTTACGAGCACTTATTTTGTCTTTGTGAGAAAGCAAAACCAATTTGGGAAGAGTATGGGAATTTATTTAATTTAGTAGAGATTACAAATATAAATTGAAAAGGTATCCAAGTAGGGATAGTTGAGTTAAACATAGGGAAGGAGCAGTTATTAAATCATATAATAATTTTGATAACATATATGATATTTATAGATAGTAAAAATAGAAATAAACCACCAACTCGTTTGGAGATTAAGAAAAGATTATTAGAAAATAGAAAGGAGGAGAAGAAATTAGCTGGGGACCGAGGTACACTAACATATCATTTTAGAAAGTGGGACAATTTAGAATAGCTTCGTGCAGAATAAATTAGGGAAGGCGAAAAGAAGCAATAAATGAACATGGCTGATATAATGGTCGAGATTCTCACAAGATGTAGGCATGTTTTCAGTGGATGTGTGTGTGGGTGTCTGTGCACGCGTGTGTATGTGTGTATGTAAGTGCTTGTATGGGTGTTTACAGATCAACAAAAGTCAGCATGCATTTGTAATTTAGTCACCCTTTAAAGGACAGTCAAACCCATTTTAACCACCATATGTCTATGCAGACCAAATTTTTGTGAAGAAAACATGCTATGTATCCATTGTATGGTTTTGTAGGAAGGTTTGACACCATTATTATATATACTAGTACACATTATTGCATTCTCACTTGAAGTTTGGTTCTGCACGAGAGGTCATGAGTTCAAACCCCGGTTCAGACCCCCGGCCTTCTAGACAAGCGCTTGGCATCGGAGTAGGGTAATAGTAGCCAATGGCGTACCCAGGATTTTTTTAAGGGGGGGGTTATTTTGTAAAAAATTCCAAGCCGAGACCAAGTACCTTCAAAATTTTCGAGACCGAGACCTAGTAGCTTCAAAGTTGAAAACCTCTCTCAGTGGGGGGGGGGGGGGGGGGGGGGGGGGGGGGGTGTCCACAGAAAATTTTCGAAGCCGAGACCAAGTACTTTCAAAATTTTCGAGACCGAGACCTAGTACCTTCAAAGTTGAAAACCTCTCTCAGTGGGGGGGGGGGGGGGGGGGGGGGGGGGGGCCATAGAAAATTTTCGAAGCCGAGATCCAGTACTTTCAAAGTTGAAAACCCCTTTCAGTGGGGGGGGGGGGGGGGGGGGGGTGGGGGTGGGGGGGTCCGTAAAAAAAAATCAAAGTCAAGACCAAGTACTTTCTAAATTTTCGAGCCTGACACCGAAGATCTTCAACAAAATTTGGGGCCGAGACCGGGGTTTAGCCGGTCGTCACCAGGTTTTGGTCGGTCGAGACAAGGTTTTAGACAGTCGAGACCGCTTAAAAGTAATCTCGAGACCGGTTAAAATTTTAAAAGGGGGGGGGGGTTCAAACCCCCCAAAACAGCCATTTTGGGGTCAAGGGGGGGGGGTTTGAACCCCCCAAACCCCCCCCCCTGGGTACGCCTATGATAGTAGCAATGAGCTACCTTTTGGTCATTACGTTTCACTAAGTTGGCCGTGATCTCCACCACGGTGGAAATCAACTCAACCATTTTAATAGCTTTCGTCAACATTCTATGCCCTGTTAACTGCCCCCAGAGACCTAGTGGTATTATAGAGATAATCTCCTCCGGTTACACGCAGTAAACCGATAAGAACTATGTAAACGGTGATAAAATTCTACTAGAGGCACGAATCTCTCAACCTCTCCTCAGGCCTGAGAAGCGGATATTTTCTAACTTGGGTGAAACGTAATGGTAAATAAAACATTCTTATTATCATTATAACATTACCGTATGCAAATTTGTTTCACAGCTAGTTGAACAGGAAAAGAAATATTAAAGCCTCTTTGCAATTCTAACATTCTAAAATCAGTTTTGTATTGAATACTCAAATTAAAATTTACGTATAGATTCTTTGGTGGTTTCCAAGGGCTCTATTATGCTTTTTTTTTCTCTTTTTTTTTTTTTTTTGGGGGGGGGGGGGGGGAATAAATGGCCCAAAGTTTATGTGAGATTCGTTTTTGTCACTACCTGTTGAATATTAGAGATATATAATCCCCATGTATTATGGAGTCCAGGGATAATGATGTGTGTATTATAATGTATATATTGCAGAGCTATTATTTAACATGTCCCTTTAACCAATCACAGATTATTATATTTGGATATACACATCTATCCCATAGACCCTAGTTTTAGATACTTATAGTACTGTAAATCGGACTCGGTTGTCAATGGCTTGATGGTTACACAAACATTTAGTACAACAAATTCAGACATTTTTTTTTGCTCACATTTTATCTTTCATCGAATAAGAGAAGTGAGGAGGGCGTTAAGTCGTGTTTGGCTTTAATGATTTCTTATTTTGGGAATATTTATCAAAAATAAAAGTGAGCTAAAGTTTGGTTTATACAAGGCTTCCCAAACATGATGTTCCAAATTACACAATGTGACTTAGTGCCCTTCTCTGTTCTCAAATGACGCAAGTCCACAAGTTTACTTTTTATACAAGCAATGAAGCACATAGAATTTCCATGCAACAATAATACAAATGTATCTGAAAATGTATGAATTCCATGAAATGTACATGTTCTAAAAGATAACAGATTCCATTGATTATAATGACATTCCAATTGTGCCCACATTAAAGCTTCTAACATTGATTTTCTACTATCATCTGCTTTATACCAATGTTGTCAAACACTTTTTATACACATTTCATATTTCTATGTTTATATCTGATACTAATGACAAAATATCATGAATCATTGTGAATATGCTATATAATATACAGTAACTACAACCAAAATTATGCCTATCCGTTTTTTATTTCTTCTGTTGATGTCTCTATTGTTCATGAAGTGAAAACAATTTAAATGTGCATACGTGTGCAAGGCGACTGGAAGGGGTAGGGATTTGTGGTGGTATTAAAACAAATGGTTGTTTGCATCTTCAATTCAAGCTGGCTGTGTGTGAAAGGTGTGCTTATTTGTGACTGTGTGTGTGTGTGTGTGTGTATGCGTGTGTGCGTGTGTGTGTGCGTGCGTGTGTGTGTGTGTGTGCATTTCGGTGTTTGTGAGTGACTGTGTTTCATGGTGAATGTTTGCATATCGTGTGTATTTACTTGAGTATGATACATTTGCTTTTACGATCAGTATTGTGTGCCAGGTATTTTGCATCAATTCAAACATCTACAAAGAAAATTATTATTCATAAGTAGGACTAATAATTAAGGTTGACATGTTGTTTATTATTAATGTGAAATGCAGTAAATATCAGCTACGTTTATTGACATACAAAGATTTCAACTAAACTCATTAAAATCGTATAATTATGTTTCCTGCTTCAGACGTGCTAAGTGTGACAATACAAGTATATAGTAATAAAGACAGCAAGGTGGTTTTTATAAAGGGAACCTCAATAGTGAGTCATCATTACAAATGTTACGGTGCCAACTCCAATTTTACATACAATTATATAAAATTATGTCTCGAATTATTATCAGTCTTAGATGTAAACACACGTTGTGTCAGTTTATGAATTAAATTCAACACATTGTTGGTAATTTCGTCCATTAATAATTTTCCGATGAACTGGTAAAAACGACGCCAAATACGCTATTGACAGCTTACACTGTTATCTAATCCACTCTCTGAAATCGGACAAATGTTTATATTAATAATATTCTTTCTAGCTAATAAATTGCGACGCTAATCGCTACATAACATTCAGCATCAATATACTTATGTTTTAAGTGATCCATTCGCCTCATCAGATGTTTTCCAAACGAGATATCTGAGACAATATTGTTGTAAGATTCTTCTGTATGATGTGAGAGGGCACTGTTTACCCATCGATCATGCACTTCACATCGAGTTTGTCTACAATCGAAAAGCGTTTCTGGAACGATTTTCATTCAATCACAATATGGAGACATTTGACATAATTACTAGTACCATGTTATTCTTCTGTTACCGTATACAGCTAAACAGCAAGACAAAAGAAATGTAACAGCTCAAAGAGATTTTGGTTGAATTTGACAAAGTTGATGGATCACTTAAACTCGAATGTAATACCAGTACAGCTCAAACTCCAAATTAGATGTCACAATGTATATTCTGATAAATATGATCACTATGCATAATTAAAAGAAAATGTGTATGAAATAAACCGAACACAAAAAGTAACTTCACCCCTAAGCAATTGCCCATAATTTCATAACCAAGAATCGTTTCAAGATTTCGTCTTGCCAATATATCCATATGGTAGTTAGGAAAACAATGTGTAAAAATAAGAGGTAACCATTAATCCATGGTTGAGTGACACACATTACAGAAAAAATAGTCATATTTCAAAATTTGCAGAAGTATTATCATCATTACAAATTATTGAGAGTTGGAAATTAAACAATGCACTGTTTTACAATTGCAATTAATGCATTTTACCACATGTGCCATCAAAAAATCTAAATGAATGGAATATCAAACAGCATTGTTTCATAAACCATGGTCAATGCATTCCGCCACATGTGCGGATTCACAACAATGTACAGGCACGCGCAATACCTTGTGACTTTTGAATTGGGCCATTTTGTCTTTAATCTGTGCTCATTCAGCCATAAAGTAATGAATATCTCTGATTTTCGCACATATCGAACATGACAACTGTGCCAATATTGTGGTAAGATGACATCTTGAAACAATAATCGGTTATGAAATTATGGGCAATTGCTTAGGGGTGAAGTTACTTTTTGTGTTCGGTTTATATATCTCGCGTACATAGTGCTGCTGCGTATATTGATGATATTCGATCACAACGATTCTTACATTTACATATCATTCTAAACCTTGTTGCTTGTAGATACAAACCACGTACACTTTTAGACAGCAGGCCATACGAGTTATATGTGTATATTTGTTTGATTTCGTGACCACCCTCTATGGATTTTGTTTCCTTTCATATGATGAAGCAGTATGAACCCTCTAAACAACATATTTTATTTCACAAGCTCAACTCTTGTACATTGATGAGTTATCATGATTTTAATTGTTCATAATTAGCCAATCAGTAGCGCCGTACAAGCTTTACCGGACGATTTGTGATTGGTATTGACCAATCACTAACGACCATAGTAAACTTACACGTAGGAAAGTCGCGTACATGTACCGTATTATGCATCGCAACCCTCGCACAACAATGGCAGTCTCTACAGATGAGGACTGCACACACCAAGAACAGTAATTTTGGTAGTGTAGTTTTTGTTTTAGGTCGCTGTGTATGAGACCATGTCGGGCGCCAAATTTTGTCAATTTTTACATATTATAGTCACTGCTAGTTTAACCGCACTCCCTGCCCGCAATACAATTGAACGATCACGCCCATTCTCTCGGCACACGGCTGAGTGCACACTAACAATAGTGCGCTTCGTTCAGCGGTATGAAAGGCGGCATTTGCGATATATCAAGTACTGGTTCGGTACAGCGCCAGCGGTAACAAGCGATGTAGCGTCTTGCAATTTCTGTCTGGTCCCCTTCTAATTCCTTCCATTTGTTCACAAATTGTGAATAACGTGACCATGTATTATCAGAAAAGGGTACCACAGTGGATTTCTTGGCAGGGAAAATGCACATAAAACAATTTTTCCCACTGTCCACCGGACTGCACTCCTCATCCGTAGAGGCTGCCATTGTTGTGCGAGGGTAGTGATGCATAACGGTACATGTACGCGACTTTCCTACGTGTAAGTTTACTATGGTCGTTAGTGATTGGTCAATACCAATCACAAATCGTCCGGTAAAGCTTGTACGGCGCTACTGATTGGCTTTATACGTATGAGGTTACATACGATTGAAACATCCCTTTTATCCCTTCTAAATTCATTTACAAACTAACGTACAAGAAGTACGCTTGTGAAAAGTGACAGTACATTACGTTTCACCCAAGTTAGAAAATATCCGCTTCTCAGGCCTGAGGAGAGGTTGAGAGATTCGTGCCTCTAGTAGAATTTTATCACCGTTTACACCGTTCTTATCGGTTTACTGCGTGTAACCGGAGGAGATTATCTCTATAATACCACTAGGTCTCGGGGGGGGGGGGGGGGGGGGCAGTTAACAGGGCATGGAATGTTGACGAAAGCTATTAAAATGGTTGAGTTGATTTCCACCGTGGTGGAGATCACGGCTAACTTAGTGAAACGTAATGATTAATTTTATATTTATTTCATAATTGTCATGCTGTTTTGGTGCCCACCCTTTTTGGTGGTCACGAAATGGAATAATTCAGAGCACCAGCTGCCTGCCTATTTCTAGTAAAACGAGAAGTAATTGAAATGTATATACAATCGCCTGCATAAGCATGATAAAACGATGAATAATATTATATTGAAGATTAATGAAAGTTAATTTTGTCAATATCAATTCCATATTTGCAATTATTATTATTATCATGTATATGTTCACATCCTTTGAAATTACAGGCTTGACTAATGATACGGCTCGTTAATACATTTCGACATACTGATGACCCCAATGTCCCCATTATCATTAATTACTGGCTACGTAAAGTAAGTACTAAGTAGTAAATAGATTGTGTAGTGTTTATGCAGTGAACGTTATGTACAACTTTGTATTAAATTAAAGGGATAGTTGAGTATTGGTCAAACTTAACTTTAGTAACCAAAACCTGCACCATTACGGTACAAAGTAATAGATATAACTTCACCAATTACAAACGACTAAGTAAAACCCCTGTTATCATTCAAAAAGAGCCGTTACAACTCAAGAGGGTGCTATTTAAAACAAAATAATCATTGGTTTTAGCCTTTTTTCATACACAATTGTGCATTTAATGTTTGTTAAAATAATGATTCAATAGAGATATCATCAACAACTTTTTAAAAACCTATTCTGATTTGTTTTAAAGTAGTCTTCGAGCATTTTTTGATTTGTTAAAAAAAAGTCTAAATATCGCCCGGTGATTGCCGGTGAAGAACATTTTGAATAAAAATATATTTATGAATATTTCAGCCGTTTCTGAACCGATTTTGATCAAATAAAGTTTATTCTGTCATTCAAATTGTATGTTCTTTCGAATTTGACAGTCAGTTTTTCATTATCTCACAAAAAAATATCGGGGGGCACTTCGGGAAATACCACTACCTTTAAGTATTCGAATATTTCTTCAGATTCTCGCCGCTAAGAAAATTGATTGCAGGGCAATTCCAAGCAAACATTGACATAAGCACCCATTTTTCAAATTCGTCAAATCATAACATATTTGGTATCAAAATAAAGCTAAAAGATTAAACTATTCAGAAATGCATTTCGTTCAAAAAATTTGTTTGCGTAAACTATTATTTTTTTAGCATAAATTAACTTCTAATATACTTGTAAATATTAAGCTTAAAAGAGCTGCAAAAATAGGTTTTCATAAAATTTTCTTTCAGTGTTGGTAAGATCATTACTTCAATTTATCAGATAAATATCTATTTCGGCATTTTCGGTCTTTGTTCTGCTTCAGTGACTGTCTCATTTATAGTCATCAATATGTCACGCTGTTACCCTAAAAACAGGTATTTTTAATATTTCTGGAAAAATATCAATGGGAATGAAATTATTTTTTGTTTCTTCTTCATTCGCCCATATGGCTATATTATGGATGCTAAATAGCAGCATTATCTTTTACCACTAATTAATCTAAGCAATATCAATTTGGTCACGCTGTTACTTTTGGGGTAACAGCGTGACACAACCTACTTGATCTCCATTGATATAATACACTAGACAAAATCAAATAATGAAATATGTGTTTTGTTTAGGTATGCTCGGGTATTGCTCATGCTTTGATTATATGAATGGGGTCAGTTGATAATGTTTCCATCACAAAGTTACCCGAGTCATAAATGTGTAGGGGTTGTATGTCCGTCTGTCTGTATGTGCATATGTACATTAGTGTTCCTTTTTTTGCAATATCTCAAGAATCATTGGATGGATTTTGTTCAAACTTTGTACAACACATGTATTCAGGGGTACGGATTATCTGATACATTTTGGGGCCATGAGGTCAAAGGTCAAAGGTCACATAGCTAATTAATATGCAAAAAATATATTATTCTCAAGATATTTCAAGAATCCTTCAAGGATGACATGATAATTAATACTGGTATGCGTCCAGTGAAGTAGATGACCTGATTATAGAATGTGGTCATGGGGTCAAAGGTCAACAGGTCAAATTATTGTAGTTTATTTTTTATCTCACAACAAAAAATTTTGAATTAATGTTAGAAAGAGTATTGTAGGTAAAAGAAAATTCTCTGAAAATGTTTGGAGCACAGGTCAAAGGTCACTCGGATAATTACCAATTCAAACACAAAAACTTACTGACATTGAAATCATGTTACATGAAACAAATCACTTGTAGATATGCACTGTGCAGACAGAAAATTAAACATTTGTATGCTAATTTGAGAAATAAGGTCAAAGGTCAGATGTCAAATGTCTAATATTTCATTGTTGCAATTAAGTATGCATTTTGGTTTTGATATTTGATGGTTCACCGAACTAAATTCTGAAAAAGAAAAGAATTTCAGTTATGTCCAAAAACATTTTTTTTTATCAATAGAGGGCGCTAGGCTGCAAATTTGTGTCATGCGAACCATCATTTCAGAGCATCTGGGTTATATTACCCATTCATCTAGTTCTGTATAGATTCTGGATCACTACATCCAAATTATATAATCTTATTCATCTTATCAATATCTCTCGTATATATAACATGTACAATTCAGAGGTCACGGTGTTACCGTCACGCTGTTACCGTGCACAGATACGTTTATGATATCATATTTACTATGAACATTAGATTTTATCTACATTTTTATTTGGATGTTCTAGCTTGATGTCTAGTACAAAGAATCAATGTGACAAAATTGCAAAATGTTCCTGTAGTTCACAGAGAAACCCATGTCTTTTTGCCGTCACGCTGTTACCGCAGATATTTATATTCATAATTCATAATTTAGTGGGAATTCTGACTTTCTTTCCTATTGTAAATAATTGGTAGGATAGTGGTAACAGATGCATATCAAAATTTGGTTCTGGACATTTTATTTTGTGAGTTATTTAGACTTTCATCGTGAGAAACACCCTCCGACCGTCACGCTGTTACCTTGGAATTGCCCTGCATCGTAGTTTGGTGAGTCTACTCAAGTGGTATAAAAAATGATAAGATATTTAATAGACAGCAAATAAATGACTTATTACGTATTTATGTCGATCATAACAGTTTGGCCGTACGATCGATAATCAACAACAATGTACTTCAAAACTATTCAGGTGGGATTAGAGGATTGTACTTCAGATTGACGGGTACGACCTTTGTCAGTTCATTCCAGAAGTATTCACGTCCCCTCACGTTGTCAGGCCATCGCAAGTACGGCCTGCGGTCGCTAAGATACAGTCGAACCAGGTACGGGATCTCCTCCTCAGGAATATCTTCCAGGAAGATGACGACGGTGTTTTCTGTCAGCTGGTCATGCACGTTGTCCATGGCGGTGCGAAACTTGATGAGGAACCAGTTGTCCTGGACAGCTCTCCTGCTGAGAAGGACGATGGTCTTGAAGCTGTGCTCCACGGCGTAGTGTACTGCCTCCAGGTAGTGCATACCAAGGGTGAGGTCCTCATCACCGAAGGAATACCTATCGTAGTCTGGAAGACGCTCTTCTAGAGTAGGTCGCAGGTGCTCTCTGGCCCACACCTCGTCGTCTTCAGTAAACATGATGTTGAGATCAAAGACAAACTCGCCATGTTCTCGTGCATCTTGCATTTCCCTGTAGCCAATAATTGCCAACTTCAACAGGAACATTTTGTGCCTGATCAACCATCTGTTGCGGACCGCGACCAACAGACCAATAATCAATACGAGTGCAGCGAAAGGGATGGTTGAAAAAAGGACAATATTCGGATGGCAATATTTACTTGGATCGAACTGAAATAATGGCTTCCCTCGCAGTTGGTCCAAAGAGTCGACTGAGCAAAGTGTGTCATTGGGGTGTAGAAACATGTCGGACGTGTTGGCGAGGTCCTGCAACCAGCCATAGTCGCATCTGCATGCCAGCGGATTTCCTGAAACATCAATGTAATTTAGATCGTGCTTTATCAACGTGCCCCAAGTGCTGCGATTAAATGCTACCAGCTGATTTCCCGAAAGACTCAAGTTCTTGAGATACGGGACTTTGTCAATGGCTCGTTCCTCAACAAAAATCAGTTTGTTGTTATCAATGTTCAGAACCTCCAACAACGGGAGATACTTCAGCATATCGCCTGTTATGGACAGCAAGTTATTATTGTTCAAATCTAAATAATACAGAGATTGCAGTCCATGAAATACGTGGGCTGTTAGGCTCGAAATTCTGCAGTTGTCTATCTTTAGGTCACTCAGTAGCAGGTTGTTCTTAAACAGTCCTTCCGGCAGAGTTCCCACAGGGTTGCCGCTTAGAATCAGGGTTTTGAGATGACCTAGACCTCTGAACAAAGATATGTTCGCCAAGGGGTCCCAAATATTTCCACCGGTAATTCCCGAATGACTGATATCTACGACTGTAAGCATGATTGTTTGGTTAAACGTTTGACCTGGCGTGATAGGGATGTATGGAAGGGGATTCTTAAAGCAGCCCAAACAATAAAACTTTAAAAGACTGTGCAATATCAATGCTAAATGTAATATATTGGTTCCTGTAATATCGAGCATTTCAAGGCTTTTAAGCGTTTCATTAGAACGTAGTTCCACCACTCCCAGGTAGCTATTACCACTGAGATCCAACGTCTTTAAATTGCTAAGACCGCGTAACTGGTAATCTTCAATCGTTATTATGTTATTTTTCGCCAGATTTAGAATCTCTATATTACTTTCCCATGTTGAATTCCGTATGTTTAATTCAATGATATGGTTATCCATCAAGTTCAAGAATTTTAGACGAGACATTCCCAAGAAATACCCTGCATCGATCTTTCTCAATAAATTTCCAACCAAGACCAACCTGTCAAGATAGTTTAACTCAGAGAAAACGTTTACATAGAGCGAGAAATCACTACACATACCGATAGAAATACCAAGTAAACCGTGAGAAGATAAAGGAGTAAATATGTCACCAAGGGGATTTGGAAGCTCCATGTCATGCAAAATTACACCTTGAATTTGTACTGACTTTGCAACACCACGGAAAATGTTTGATAATAAAGATGTATTCAATGGATGTAATCCTAAATACAACTCGCTGACAGACAAGGCCGCTATAGCATCTTCCGCAATGTTTCGGATCGGGTTTCCTTCCAGGAGAAATCTTAGAGTCGGGCAAGCAAAAAGGAACTTATCTGGAGTAAGATCTTGCAACTTGTTGTACGTAAACATTGCTTCAAGCAGCATATCTGTCTTACATCGGGATACATTCAATGAACGTATACGGTTTTCATCTAAATTAAGATACTTCAGCTTTGGAAGCCAGTCTAGTAGACCAAGTGGTAAGTCTTCCAGAGAGCCACCACTCAAATCTAATATGAAAAGCGCATTGAGAGGTTGGAAAGGTACACCGTTTGGTAGTACAAGATCATAATTACATGCGAGATACAAGTGCTGTAAATAGTTTAAATTCTGAAAAGCCGCCGTCTGAATCAACCTCAGGCGGTTAAAACTTACATCCAAATATAAGAGATTCGGATACGGCATGAAAGAAGTATTCAACAGAACCTCAACCTCGTTGCATCCCAACACTAACTTCCGGGTGCTATCAGGAAAATCGTGTGGCACAGCTCTGAGATGCAAGTTTTCACAAAGTACGGATTCTTCTTTCGGGATCCTTCGGCAGAGTGCTCGGGCAAATAGAAGCTTCTTCATGTTGGGGCGATTGGCCTGCTCAGAGGGTGTTCGGGCGAAGAGATCCCTCTTCATGTTGGGGCCATTGAACTGATCGGAGGGTGTTCGGGCGAAGAGACACTTCTTTCTTTCTGGGCCATTAAACTGATCGGAGGGTGTTCGGGCGAAGAGATCATTATTCATGCTGGGGCCATTGACCTGATTAGAGGGTGTTTGGGCGACGAGATCCTTCTTCATATGTGGGCCATTGACCTGATCGGAGCGTGTTCGGGCGAAGAGATCCCTCTTCATGTTGGGGCCATTGAACTGGTCGGAGGGTGTTCGGGCGAAGAGATCCCTCTTCATGTTGGGGCCATTGAACTGGTCGGAGGGTGTTCGGGCGAAGAGATCCCTCTTCATGCTGGGCCCATTTGACTGATTGGTGGGTGTATGGGCGAAGAGATTATTCTTCTTGTTGGGGCGATTGACATGATCGGAGGGTGTTCGGGAGAAGAGATCCCTCTTCATGTTGGGGTCATTGAACTGGTCGGAGGGTGTATGGGCGAAGAGATTCTTCTTTATTTTCAGGCCATTGAACTGATCCGGGGGCATGGGGGGTGTTCGGGCGAAAAAATCCCTCTTCATGTTGGGGCCATTGAACTGGTCGGAGGGTGTATGGGCGAAGAGGTTCTTCTTTATTTTCAGGCCATTGAACTGATCCGGGGGTGTTAGGGCGAAGATATTATTCTTCATGATGGGGCCATTGGCCTGATCGGAGGGTGCTCGGGTGAAGAGATCCTTCTTCATGCTAGGGCCATTGAACTGATCGGAGGAAGTCGTTTTGCCGCCAGTGATGGAAAGTGACTTATCCACTCCAAACATCATAAGGAATAAGATGAACACATATCTCCGTACTCGTATGTTTGCCATGACTAGCTCGGCTACCCTTGGGTTCTAAAAAGAAATGTAATCAATTAAAGGAACTTGATAATTGATGTCAAACATCATCACACAAAATTGTCTTGATGAATCCCAAAATCAGTGATACAGTATTAAATCGTTATTTATTGCCGTTAGATATTTCATATTTCATTTTTTTAAAGAACTTAACGAAATAAGGGTAATTAGGGGGAAATATAAAAAGGAGAATAAGGAATGGACAACAATACGATCTTCGGGACATTTCCCAATTATTTTTAAATAAGATTTTTCTACAAAGAAATCTAAATAATTGGAGAATATTGACGTTTTTCGGATGACTTTGAATAAAGATTATATTACATTGTGTTAGGAAATCTGAAAGTTATGTTATTTGTATTTCACAACATTTACAATTCCAGGCTGTATTCGTTGATTCTATTATTGATAAAAACGCTTTAATTTTAATAATAATCAACAGAAAAATGTATTCAATTTTCAAAAAATATTCAACTTTTAAAACTTTCAAATGCTGTATTAAATATGTCACAGCATATAATTTAGCTCCATCATATCATATACTCAACTCGTGATCTTTCAGTAAATTTATCACAATACTTATAACATAACTGGAATGGACATTTTTGTTGTATGAAATAATGAGATACGGTACGTTGTGATATGAAGAGGTTTGGTATACATACCTACATCAATGGATGATGGCGACCCTTCACAAATGTTGTGTTAAATTAAAATGTCCGTGCTATTGCAATGGTTCCAACAAGTAATGTGAGATATCTACCCTCACATAAGATATATATCTACAGAACCCAATCGAAAATACAGTCACGCCCAATATCAATGGCCAATAGAATCGTCCATTCTATCCGCGCATCGATGAAAATCTAACACCCACTCAAATTCGAAGCTACGCCCAATTTCATTGGACAACAATAATCATACATTCTATCCACGTATTTATTGAAATATTCAAAAGCCACTCGAAACCAGGCCACACTTACTTTGATTAACAGATATAAACAAGCATTTGAATCATGCAAAGGCAAACGTAGATCTTTCTGAAGTCCTTGGGATACATTAAAAGCAGAATCGAAAGTAAAATTACCAAAACATGAAAGTAAGCCTATATAAACAGTTTATGCTTCAGGTGAGTGTTCTAAGTGTCACCGATATTTGATTGAGCAATAACAATCATATTTACCCATTCAGGACTGGTCCCCAAATTATTTGGGCTATCTATGGACAATATAATTATGTTAGAGCAAAATAAATCAGTCATGAACGGGTTAAATAAGATACATACAATGTGATGTTTGTGATTGAATACAGAATACCCAGGCACGGTTTATGCGAATATAAGTGATGTTATATACCTCTCCATGACGCCAAGAACAACACTTAAATGGAATGAATAGATGGATGAACGAATGAATGAATGTACTTGATTAATTAATTTATGTATGAACAAATAAATGATTGCATTAATAAATCAATCAATCAATCAATCAATCAATGTATGAATGAATGAATCAATCAATGGATGAATCAATCAATCAATCAATGGATGAATGACCAACATTAATGAATTAATAAATAATTAATGCATCGGTGGATGCAAGAACAAAATGTGAATGCATGAACTTATAAACAGCCTAGGAATACCCTAATGCATAGATTAATGAAGGTACTGAATGCAGGCATGCGTGATGTAATGTTGTCATTAAGGAATTTATTAATTAATTACTATACAGTATTTAAATCATTTTGTTGCTGTTTCCCGTGTACTTGTACAGGTTGTATGGGCCTCATCATTATGCTGTTGATTGTGCATGGCAGGGCGTACTGCGCGTCAGCTACCTCTGATACGGGCAATTATACTGACGTGTACATCATGGGCGTCGATACTTACGTAATACATATTCATCAGGGGGGGGGGGTGAATGAATGGATCATCCCCCCCTGATGAATGGGTATCAATGACAGATCGACGCCCGTGGTGTACATCATTACATGTAACTATAGTCCGGCGTGAGTATAACTAGTTTCGTATATTATGTTATCATTATAACGAGTTTGTGTTTGTGTAAACATTTCTAAGTTTAGCGATTAATCCGCGCGAGTGAATTCAATGTCATACCAACGGATAACACAGCAGACGGAAGAATACGCCAATTTGTCCCGATCGCCATCATGGTCATACGGGAACATTTTGTTCAGGGGCTCAAATCATTTGCCTGAATAAGTAAAACAAACACATTATTTTGTAGACTATTCACTTAATTTGTATTTGTGTTTCCATCTTTAAATAAAATATTAATTGGTTTTAACATTTTCAGTCAGATGAAGCCAGTTGTAATGTTTTTATGCGGACGATTACTGTTTAAATATATTTCATATACGGTATCTGATTCGTACCATGTATGTTAAAGGGACAGGCCCTCTTTTGCAAGCCAATTTTCAAAAGTTGTGAGGTTATTGTCTTATATGAAAGAAAATGTCATTTAACAGCATGCCTAAACAAATTAGGGCTTGAAATCTCTTTTTCGTGGAGTTATAGACCTAAAACTAATAAACCGTCATCCAACGTTTAATTGTGCACTATAGTTACGTGTATTCACCCTGTGAGAAAGTTCGCACACGGATTCCACGGAGTACCACATTGCTACGCGTGACCCATACGTGATCCGCGCTAGCTACGTGACCCGCGCACAAATAACAACGGCATAAGAGAATACTAACAAAATAACCAAACCTCGCTTAAACTGACTTACATGTAATATATATTCTTCATTGTTTAGATCTTATTCCGTGACATATACCTTTACAAATGTCGGCTTCACAATACATTTACAAGAATAAGTACAGTATTGTTGTAATATTATGCTAAATCAGTTAAACTCCTTAATTGACCGATATATAATTTGATGGAGGGACTCATTCGTTTTTCATTCGTAGAATCCAATTTACAGGGCTGTTCGATCTGATTTTTTTGTGTGTGTTACATTCATCCCCATCCGTCAACTGGAAACTGTTCAGACATTTTGTAAAAGAGGGCCTGTCCCTTTAATTATATATTATCTATCTGACTAAAGTTTCATAATTTTCGATTTGAATTTTAGAGGGAACTACGTCGGAGCACATCCTTAAGCCCGGCGCAGACAGAGCTGACTCGACCCGATCCGACTGGTTTTAATCAGGCTAGAGTTGGGCCCGGTCGGTCGGAGCAGATTTATCGTGTTGAATCGGCCCCAACTGGCATCCGACTGTCTCTCGACTGGCAAAATGTGTGTCGCGAGGCACTAAAAACTGAGCCGATCGGAATGACAACCAGTCGAGTCGGCTCTGTCTGCGCCGGGCTTTACACATCAGGACCAAGTTGTAGCCAGTGTGAGTCCGGGGTGGCGCTGTGCTCAATAATCTATGTCGTAAGATGGATTATACTCACCTCAAGCCCGGCGCAGACAGAACCGACACGACCCGATCCGACCCGACCCGACCCGACTGAAAGTCACAGTCGGTCCGACTCAGTTGCGGCCCATTCAACATGTTTAATCGGGCCCGATTGGCTTCCGACTGGCTTCTGACTGGCAAAATCGGAGTCGTGATGCAATGCACACTGAGCCGATCCGATTGAAACCCATTCGGATCGGGTCGAGTCATGCCCCCCTCTTCTTTGTTTCCGACATTTTTGTAATTTTTTGAAAAGAGGAAGCATTTTTAAACAGTTTTAACGGCTGGTTCAATATTGTTGAATGATTGTGAGGCCCCACATTCATATACAAATGGATATCATATTATGGATAGTTCAGCCATTTCTGAACAAATTTTGATCAAATAAAGTTTATTCTGTCATTAAAATTGTAAGCTCTTTCTAATTTGTCACTCAGATTTTCATTATCTCACACAAAAGTATTTTCTTTGCTCATTTTCAATCATTTATTATATTTTCTAGTAAGTTTTCTCTGTTTGAATTCAAAAAGGTATTTTGTGTAGCGCCCTCTGTACAAAAACTCAACTATCCCGTTAAGTTTGAGAAATTGCCCAACACATTGCGACATGTTGAATTCCTGTAACCATGGTAACCGAAATGAAATGTGGAGCTGTGAACAATATGTTGGGTCGTATTCAAACATGTTAACATTTTTGTTTTTGTAGTATATAACAGCATAATTGTCATGTTGTTGATGTTGTGCTTTTTTTTTGTTGGGGGGGGGGGGGGGGTGGGGGTGGGGGATATACGTTTGGGAGTAAATGTTTGGGCGTGTAATCGTCCGGGGGGTAATTGTATGGGGAATCGGCTGGGATTAATTTTCTTAAGCAGTGGCGTAGCTACGGGGGGGGGGGGGGGGCGTGCCCCCAATCGTTTGGCAAAACAAAATGTCGAATGACCCGAAATTAAGCCAAATGTGTCTATACCATTCATTACTTTCATGTTTTATTAAATGGGTGATGACAATAATGTTATCAATTATAATAACAAACTAAACATAACAGTCGTTCGTAGTATAACGTATACCAATTTGAAGAATCCGTCCAAGTGGGAGGCCGCGGGCAAAGCGCCTAATGCAAATCATGTCAGTCCCGCGCGCGAGGATCGACGCTCCCGCATTTCAGTCATAGAAGTAGTAAATAACTAGAAGAGAATCTACGCACTGCGCGCTAATTTTCCCATAGCCTTAACACGCAGCAAACATGGCCGGTTAGGGAAACTTCATGGACTGGCTAACATGGAATGCTGGGTATTTTGTAGTCTATGATCTAAGACCCTCGATCGCATGCTAACAATAATCCCACCACCCATAATAAATAGCCGCCAACGAGAGAGATCTGCACAACAGCAGTGATGGCTGCCAGCCGAGGCCTCGTGAGCAGCGATCACTGATGTTACGCAGACCTCTCTCGTTGGTCGCGCTATGTTCAGCATGCGATCGAGGGTCTCGATCCTAGACTAAACGTATCCCAGAATTCCATGTTAGCCAGTCCATAAAAGTTTCCAAGATTAGCGCGCAGTATGACCCCCCTGATTTCAGTAGTATCGCGTGTAGGCCTATAAACAAACTGCCTAGCGCATGGTAAATCGTCCACCATGGGCCTCTGCAGGATCCTGCAGCTGCCTCCCGCTTTTATTCCGTTTGACGCATTTTTGCATGCTATAGTCAGGATAGTAGGCGCATATAGCTGCACCACGTATACCGTAGTCCAACGCGGTACTTGAAAAATGGGCGTCAACAGGCGGGGGACGGGGAGGGGGGACATGCCTCACCCCATACATTTGAAAGTGGAGGTGATTATCCCTCCCACTTTTAAATATGGATACATTATGTACATTTTAATGATAATGTTCAAGTGTTAGTTACTAACATTTAGTTTGACTATAGGCCCCGTTGCAGAAAGAGATACAATCGATTGTAAGTTACAATTAATTGTTAGAAAATTTGCGCGTTTCAACCAATCAGACTTGCACATTTAGAACACATGATCTGACTAACCATTAATTGTAACTTACAATCAATTGTATCTCTTTCTGCAACGGGGCCCAGAAGTGAATACCATCCCTTTAACAGGTGCTAAGTCAATGCCAAATGTTTCTTTATTTCATTGGACTTTCCAGATTTACCAAAAGTTATAAAGGAGGAAACAAACCAACAAATACACATATACACAAACAAAACAATAATATTACACAATGTAATTCATTCGAGAGCAGAATAAAAACAGTATCGCATTTGATTCTTGGTTTCCACTGAATTATTGATCTACACATTGTCAAATAACAATACAATTTTAATGTTGTTCTCATCGCAACAAATTTCATAAATACATTATTATGAATATGTTGCAAAACAATAATAAGGCCCAAACCCAACCGGCAAAAAAAAAAGAGTGGGGAGGGGGAAGTTTTCCCGTGAATGGGGGCAACTTGTGCTACTTTTTGTGTGTGTTTAGTATCTTATTGATTTATTTTTCAAATTGATGCCTGTGAAAGGGCGCAATCCCCCATGAAATAAAACAATACAAAAATAAATCGAAATTGCGATATTTTGCGCTATGAATGAATGAATAACTTTATTACCAATATATGTTCAAAGATAACAAGATAACAATCATACATGTAATAGAAACGTTAACAGACAAACAAATTGGTAAAAGGACCCTACAGAAATAGCAACTATTGCTAGTGGGGCGTAGGAACTTCTGTACATGGGTGGATGATAGTTTACATTTGAATAAGGCAAGAAACTATGATTAAATAAACTTTCTATACTAAGTATTTACAATAGTGGACATTCATCCACTAACAACAACTGAACTATAAGATTATATAACACATGTAAAATGTTTTCAAGAGAATACAAATGCTATAACTTTGGTAGCAATTCATTGACTTAACAAACACTTTTTAACATTTATCTATCAAGTCCTCGTATCTCCAAAGGCATACTATTCCAAATATCTCACCCCTGAAACAAGATTGAATTTGTTTCCATGCTCTGTTCTCATCTTAGCCGTAACCAAAATATTTCCGTCTTTTTGTCTTGTACTATAAGAATTTTCAAAAAAGGTATAATATTCAAAACACTGAGTGTGGTAAGTGTTTATGAATTGTAAGTGTTTAAAAATGAAAACAAGCAGATTCTGAATCTATACATGATCTACATGAACTACGGAGGAACTTTCTTTTTCATTTAGTCTTGTTTCCCAAAATATGAAATCTTCACAAACCTCGATTTTCTGGCATATACTAGCACGGACTATAAACCCCATACGGTAGGTAGTTGATTATCTTGCTGTTCAGTGTTTGTCTCCCATGTTAGTGATTGTAGCTTTGCCAAACCAAATTATCATTGAAACGTGTGGTGTGGACTGCGTGTTGACAACCTGTCGTAAATAGTGCAAGTTTCATTTGAATGTCACAATCCCGACCTCCATTGCCAATTATTTCAATTAATAGATCTTAACCCGCATCATCCCGGATTATCTTATTACCATATAGACTTACTATACATAGTCCGACAGCTGTCCCATATTACATGCACATAATTATGAATGCACAATCAAGCGTCGCGACCCCGGTGTCAATAATTTAAATTAACAACTTACCCTTAACGGTGCTCTTAACACACGACATCCTGCAATACCTTATTCTGAATAGAGTTACTACACAGTAGGACATTAGCGTTCCCAAGTATAAAGTAACGATTTGTCTGAATAAGTGGTCTGATTTTTAGAATTTATTTATTTATTGAATTTGTTTGTTGTTGTTGTTGTTTTTTGTTGTGTTTTGTTTGTTGTTGTTGTTGTTGTTGTTTTTTTTTTTTTGGGGGGGGGGGCACGCGACTGATTGGGGGCACAGCTTATATATTCCTATATTTTACACAGAATATCCCCTTATGTTTTGTTTGTATTGTTTTTGTGAAATTATTGGGGGAGAGGGCGCGTACCCCGCTTTGTGCCCCCTCATCCATCGCTACGCCACTGGTCTGAATGCACTGTCAAGCGTCGCGACCCCGATGTCAATAATTTAAATTACTTAAGGTTCCCCCTCCCCAGGCCTTGACCCCTCGGTCCCCCTCCCCCGTAGCCACTACGCCACTGATGTGAATGCACAATCAAGAGACGTGGCACCCAGTGTCAATTAGTTCAATTAACCACTTACAAAACATCATAGAAAGGAACCAAAGCCAAGTGTCAGTACAAATCAACATCTGATTTCTTCCTATATCGATAGTTGAACTTATTTTCCAAAGAGCCTATAGTTAATTTCATCCTATCAACAGTTGAACTTATTTTCAAAGTGCAGAGCTTATAATTCATCCAATACTTTGTGTAAGGTTTAGTCCTCTCTCGCAGACAAGACTTTTAACTATTAATCGCTAACAATTCGTTTAAAATTTGTCATAGAATTTGCTATCATGCTCAACTTTCGATCATAACTAATAGTTTTGCAGTAAACTATTCTCAATCAAACTTTTAGCCTGTTACAGATAGTTGCTAAAAACTCTTTCTGTACATCGATCATTCTCTACATTTCGTTAACTGGACAAGGTGTATACCCCAAGCTTGGATTTTAAATCGTACATTTTATGTATTATCATCAACTTTTGATTTAAACTCAATCGCACCAATAGGTGCTTAACGTTCTTCAGTTTGCATAAATTTTCCCGCGGATCAATAATCATGCAGCCGTCATCTCCACCGTCTTTCCTTCTGTTCATACTGATTGGTGAGTTTTGATGAGTATTTTTTCGACGTGACTTTAACGATGATGCCTATCATATAAATAATAGATGTTCAAAACAATTGCCATTGTTGATGTTTGTATGTGTATATTCCGAGTAATTATATCCCTTGTTTAAATTTAAAAGTTATGTAGACCACGGACTGTTGCTATTTTAAGATTTGATGACAGTGCAGCTAGTATTTATTTAAATAAGCTCGCCAAATTGGGTTCATTACAATTTATCAAATGGCATCAATGTAACTTGACTTCATTATATGTATAAATTAAGTGATCTTAACTGGGTCGATACTGTCTTCTAACACTCTATCATATTTTAGACTCGCATTTGTATGGAAAAGGAACAACCTTCATCAACGATATTATATATAACATCCAGTGGCGTTGCTATAGGGGGGGGGGGGGAGGAGACACGTGCCCCTGCCTAATTATTTGACAAAACAATACAAAGCTTGAGGGGAATATCTGTGGACAAAATACAGAAATACACAAGGTGTGCCTCTCCCCTCCCTCAATGATACGCCCCCCCCCCCCCCCCATTCAGTCTGACCACGCTACGCCACTGAGAATTATTATACATAATCATGAATTTTATGTCACTCTTTTCCATTTTCAGGGTTATTTACCCGAGAGGCATGTGGAGTAGTTAAGCTTGTCAATCCACTGACTTTAGGGAAACCTGTTATTACACCGTCACAACCAAAGGAGGAAATCGTACCAAGTTCCAACGTGAGTTCTAAAAACAACGCTTCTTCGAGTGACTTCAACGCGACCCAAAGTTCCACAGTAAGCAGTGATCGGAAGAAAATGTTTGACAGCGCACATTACGCGATTCCACGTTTCACCGCTAGTGATAAAAAGAACGTTTCTACGAGCGGCTCAAACGCGACCCAACTCCCCGCAGTGAGTAATAGAAAGAACGTGGTTGACAGCGTCGTTAACGCGACGCAACGTTCCAGCGTGAATGGTAATAAGAACGCGTTTGATAGCGTCTTTTTCGCAAACCAAATTCCTTCCGTGAATGGTACAAATAACGCGTCTACGGGCGACGTTAACACGACGCAACCGGTGCCAGTGCGGGAGAAAGAACGCAAAGCGGGCGCGGTAAATCTGAATGGAAACGCTGCTGCGAAAAACGCCTCTGACGCCGATCCTACCACCTCACAGCCCAGCCACAAACAACGCGAAACGGTCGTTCATTCGAATAAAAACACCGCGACAGCTGACAATACTTCTGAAACCAATCGTAGCAAAACGACGTCAACATTCACCCCAGCACGGAATAACAACGTTAGTTTCGACGGGAAGCACAAGCCTACAATTTTATACGCGCGTGTGCCGTTTTCTCTCGCGGACCCGTACAAGAAATCGTCGCAAGACCGCGGTTGGATGAAGCGGTCAATCACTGTCGTGGTGGTTGGGGCCGTCGCGGTAGCGTTGGTGGGACTGATAGCGTCGCTGGGCGTCGGGGCGGCCATCATGTCACATCAGAACAGAGTCTATGCGGCGACGGGGTTGCTGCGCGGGACCAGCGCCAACGCCAAGATGCCCATCATCCCGCTTCACAGCAAGGAATTTGACAATTACATTGCGTTCGAGACGGAACAACAGTCGTAACCATTATCATCATAATGTAACTGTCCATCATAGGCATCGTCAGCTTTCGGATTTAGCTGGAGATTACAAAGTGCACACAATTGCAACCACCCTGATGGAATCCTGAATTGAATCATGGGGGTCCAGGGGTGGAGCCCCTGGGGTGGAGCCCGTGGAAGCTTTTGGATTTTTGATATCCAGAACTAACGATGTTGTCTATAATTATGTAAATAAAGCAAAATAGTTGCTAAATTTTTGTGGGCAAAGCGAGAAATGGCCTTAATGGAGGTCCAGGGGGCATAGCCCCCGGAAGATTTTGGATTTGGGCTGTTTATCACTCTCAATATGTGGTTTAAATGGTAGTATTGTATCAACTTTCACATATGAATGAGAGGGGGCAATGTCCCTTCATTTTTTATCTTATTATATATTTTATCCCCAAATGGGATAATAATACAGGCCACCCCATCTCAAATATTGGGGGGGGGGGGGGGTATATCCCCACCCCAAATCTTGATCATGATCATGATCATGATCGACGGCCATGCTGTACATAAATGCGACCCTTTTTTGCAATTGTAACATCAGACAATTTGGCTTTATGTAGTTATGAATGATTATAAGACCTTTTTACGACCTTTGCGCATGCACAGCCATTTAATTCCTGACTACATGTAATTACTTTTTAGGACGAACTTGATTGTCATCGTTTGTCACGGATTATGAAGAGATAATATTAAATGCCAAGCGATTAATTGTATTATCTGTCACTATCACTTTCGCTTGTGCTTGGTTACTGTTAAAGGAATCTTTATAACACAGTCAAAATCCACAAAACTTTCTCTCATGCTTTGTATTCGTATGTATTCGTATTCATGCATGTATTCGTATTACCACTTATAGAAGCATGGAACCAGTTTTTTAATTTTTTTATTTCCCTTTTGTTAAAAAATATGTACGATTGAAGTTTCGGATTTTTAATTATCCACTGGAAAGTTGTAACTGTGTACAGCGTTAGTGCAATTAGATAGCAAATCTCACTTTGCATTTCGCTGATTATTCAGCCATATAACATTTATTTGACGTTAAATTTTCACACAATACTTCAGTGGACATATCACAACAATACACATTGTATCAACCATTTATCACGTTTTGCAGATGTCAACAATACTAGATCCCTTTAAAAGTCAGCTTATCACGGTATTATGTTCTTGTGTAACTCGAAAACTAAACTATAGCAGTTAAATCAACATTGTGCAAAAACTGACGAAGGATTCATAAAATGTGAATTTATTTGATATGATACGTCCACTGAGTGATGTGTAAACATTCATGCTATATGGATGTCAAATCTCCGAGTAATAAGCAAAAATGCAAAGTGATATTCACTCACTCATTGCACTAACTTTGTACATGGTTATAACTCTCCACTAGAGAATTTCAAACACGAACACTTCAATCATACATCTTTAAAACGGAAGAACATTTTGGAAAACCGAAACCTGTTCCATGCTTCTATAAAACGAAATATGTGAGAACCGCTAAGTAAATTGCGTGGATTTTTACCTTTAACAAAATTGGTGTCGCCTTTCCCCTACATAATGATGATTAATACCATATTTATTATGTGCACGTGCTGTAATCATATACATCACATTAAAGGGATCTAGTAACATTCGCAAATTCGACAAAAACTTACCTATAGAACTCTATCGGTTCTCAAATATCTCATTGTAATCATATTCCAAGTATAGCAACATGGAGCAGTTTTCGTTTTTTGGAACTTCCCTTTCTTTAATAATACATTTACGATTGAAGTGATCAGATTTGTAATTATCCACTGGAAAGTTTTAACTGCGTACAAGTCAGTGAAATTGGTTGGCGAATATCACTTTGCATTTTTGCTCATTACTTGGCCATATAATATCCATTTAACGTGAAATTTGCACACATTACTCAGTGGTCATATCAGTTCACATCAATACACATTTTATCAACCACTCATCACTCTTTGCTCATGTCAACAAAGTTACTAGATCCCTTTAACTGAAAGGTGCGTGTACTTAAAAAAAAAAAAAACGCTATCGTATCGATCTGTATTGTATATAAAAGCTCCGTTTAAATGTAATGCAATAAAGACGACTCGTTTACATTGCATAATCGTAATTATTATCAAATGGACAAAACTGTGTATAACTCAAATTATCCAAAAGACTTGCGACTATTACTGTACAAATAGGCCCTGTTTGCAAAGACATTTTGTTTGTTTATCCTTATAATACTCTGGAAATCAGTCAGCATTTTGTAAAGATGTTATGTCTTCCTTGGATGGTCTTTTAGTCAGGTTGCACTGTTACCATGCATGACAAAAACAAACAATAAATTATAATTATTAGAATATATTAATATAATTCAGATTAGTTAATTCAACCATGAATGTTAAAATCGTTATTGTGATTATTGTGAAAGGACTGCCCTCGACTAGCAGGGTTCGCTAATGCTGGTTCTTTTTCTTTGTTTTACCAACTGTAATATTCTAACAATTGTGATTGTTTTGCGATTTACGGGATCTTTTTGGTAAACGATGTTGTTGTTTGGTAAATACAACAATTCAGTCAATATGTTAAAGCCGCACAAGCACAACTTATTATTTTGGAGGATTTTACAAACTAAGTAACCAATATTCGTGTCAGACTTGAGCCACCTGTCACGCAATGCGAGGCGAGGTCTCCGTCTAATTAATGTTGGCGCGGATTGTTGTTTAGTACAGGTCGCTGTTTGCTAAATAACACAGTGTGCCAGCTTCTCTATCAACAGCTGAAGTTCAATTTAAGTGAAACCTTCGTGCGCCTAATCAATGGCTGGAATTTAAAAAAAGGAGGCTTACGTACACGTACGTATGCAAACAATGGTTCAAACAGTTAGAAGTGAAAATCACATTTGCTACTTTCTAATGATATGGTCGTTGGTGCTTGTTGCTAACCAGTGGCATACAAAATGAACCATTATTTTGAAGTCTTCAGCCAATGCTCAGCTTCAATATTGTTAGAATTTAAGAAGTGTATACATTCATTGCCCATCAGTTTTATCAGTTTACAAATGGAGCTTAATAGTTTCAAATCATGGTTGTTAACCTGTTGTTTAAATAAACCACTTTTGTAAATATCAGCCATTGACAGGGTACGCTGTATGTATTTCTTTATTTTGTTGTTTTATCAGTTTATCATGATTTTAAATTGTTGTTTAGATAAACCACTTTTGTAAATTCCAGCCATTGATAGGGCAAGCTTTATGTATTTCAGTATTTTTTCTTTTCCCCCCTAATTTAAGTGTTTGTATAGTGTCATTCGATTGTGGGCGGGGGCACGTGACCTCGTGTCCCCATAGATAGTCATGCCACTGGAATTTAGCGAAACCTTTACATCACCGTGAAGACAGGTCACAATCCGTCTCCATTTGGCCGCGCACCCCCTTATTATTCTTAATGGCCTAGTCCCACTACACAGAAAAAAAAATCTGAGTCCAATGACTCACTTAGGTGAGTCTTTAGTTTGTCCGTGTAGCGACACGTTTTTTTTCTTTTACATCTTACCCACACATACCGAGTCAATTGACTCAATAAAAGTCGAATGACTCACTTTTCTGAGTCCAATGACTCACTTCAGTGAGTCTTTAGTTTGTCCGTGTAGCGACACGTTTTTTTCTTTTACTGAGTCTTCTTACCCACACATACCGAGTTTTGTGGGTAAAAGGGGTGGGAAATAAAAATAATTATGCTTATAATACGGATTGAACATTATCCTAAGCCTAAGCCTAAACCTATCACCCTATCAACCTTAATCTAAACCTAAACCTAAACCTATCACCCTATCATCCTACCGACAATTGTTATTATTGGTTCAATATGCATATATACACATCTTCTTGATATGCTTGTTTAATAATGGTTAGTGTTTGCAGGGAGTTAATATTGAAATAATAAGCCTTCCATTCATATTCATTACACTATTATACAGGTGTTATTTATATTTGGTATATATTATATACAACATAAAAGACACGATAACAATGTTTTCAATATGAATAATTACAAAAAGAAAGAAACAAATGTTATATTTTACATTTCACTTACCATTGTTTATGATCGATCATACATAGGCCGATAGCAATGGGAAAGCGTGGGGGTCGATTATGAGCCAGCATGGGCTGCCCACATGGGCCCCATCGGTTCACTATTATCCAACACCTCTTCTTGATATGCGTGATTTATAATGGTTAGTGTATGCAGGGAGTTGATTCCGAAAGAATTAGCCTTGAATTTATAGTCATAACACTATACAGGGTGGCCCCCCAAATAACGGAACGAGGCACTTCCCAAAACAAAGTCCAAAGACTCACTAAAAATGAGACATTCGTTATTGTGAGTCTTTTGACTCAGTAAAAGATGTGAGTCAGAAGACTCTCCGCAAGTGAGTCAGATGACTCAAAATTAATGCAAAATGTGTCACAATATCGAGCTGTGCTTCTGACTCAGCATAAGCAAAAATGAGTCAAAACTTGAAGCTGACTCGTTTATAACACAATACCGTGTCACATAGTTATGATGTCAAGTGAGTCATCTGTTGTGTGACTCATTTGTTTTAATACGGTGAGTCATTTGTGGCTCATGAGGTCTAAAAGTGAGTCAGAATGGCAATGACTCACACAATATTGCGTTTAATGAGTCAAAGTACTCGGCATTATTTTTGTGTGTATAGCGGATCTCCTTCCGTTTCCTATCCGCTTGACATCCGGAAGGTAGCCTACTAGGGGCCTACTAGCAAGGAACGAACGCAAGAAACGAACATACATGTTTCGGACCAAGTCCGGAATGGACTAGTAGGATACTTTTAATAAGGCTCCCGTTTCGTGTGAAACGAAACGTCATGGAACTTCAGACATCGCTAGATACTGACCGTTTCGGCACATTTTGGTCTGATTGGAAACGGAAGGAGAAACGGTGCAGTGGGACTAGGCCATTAGAAGGATCCGATTTGTTCCCCCTTTCCTTTCCTCTTGTTGGCGTAATCCCAAATTGAGTTCACTTCTTGCAAGCACAAACACAAGCGACGTTAACATGTTACTATACAGTTAATAAAAGGCGAAGTAACTAATTAGGGGCCAAGGGGCAAATGACACCCCTCCCCCCCCCCCCCCCCCCCTGGATTGAACCACATGGAAAGAACTATATACAATACATATAATATATACATTAAAGTTTTGATTCATGCAGTGTAAATATGTTAATCTGAACCCCCCTCTTTAGCCCTCGTCTGATTTGACACTGACTGTACAATTGACATGGTTATTCAAATCGTTACATTAATTTATTATTATAATTATTTTGTAGCGTTTGAAGAGTATTTTAAATCTCAAATTCATTTATAATTCATTTATAATGTACGCCCAACATTTTCAGATCATTCTGCATGTTGTGGACAATAAATAAAACCTTTTCAATTCAATTCAATTCAAATTGATGTCAAATATTACCGGTTATTTGGCGTACTAGTAATATTCAGTGAGTTTTTATAGATTGCAATTGTGTGGTCGCCAAACGAAGGATAACGGTGGGAGGGGGGGGGGGGGGGGGTGGGGGGGGAATAGGTGGTTATACGCTGGCACAATTTTTAAATTATGCTGGCTACACCGCCACTGATAATTTATTAATTTATTCACGATTCTTAATGAAAAATGGACGAATTCCATGCCAGTTATTTGTGATTTGTCATTTTACCAATTGTATTATTACACGTTATATACTTATGCTAGTACATTTTGTTTTAGCAAGTAAATTATTTAATAAATTCATTCATTCGTTCGTTCGTTCGTTCGTTCGTTCGTTCGTTCGTTCGTTCGTTCGTTCGTTCGTTCGTTCGTTCGTTCGTTCGTTCGTTCGTTCGTTCGATCGTTCGTTCGTTCGTTCGTTCGTTCGTTCGTTCGTTCGTTCGTTCGTTCGTTCGTTCGTTCGTTCGTTCGTTCGTTCGTTCGTTCGTTCGTTCGTTCGTTCGTTCGTTCGTTCGTTCGTTCGTTCGTTCGTTCGTTCGTTCGTTCGATCGTTCGATCGTTCGTTCGTTCGTTCGTTCGTTCGTTCGTTCGTTCGTTCGTTCGTTCGTTCGTTCGTTCGTTCGTTCGTTCGTTCGTTCGTTCGTTCGTTCGTTCGTTCGTACGTACGTACGTTCGTTCGTTCGTTCGTTCGTTTGTATACGGTGTATGCACAGATATGGTCGAAATATATGTTTGCGCTGAAATTATACACACATACTTATGCATAACATTTTGGGGGAATACCGGTAATTTAAAAAGTCAAACTGCCAAATTGCACTTTCGAATTGAGTTTTAAAAACATTAAAAAACTAATGTTCGGAATTTCCCATAGCTTCATTATTTCTGTAATACAATGATTATAATGTATATTTGATGTTATACATGAGATACAATATCTCTTAAATCACGGTAGAAAGTGAGAGTACTACATGTTTAATCAAGTTGTGACGTAGATTGTGGTTTTACAAATTTAACGATAATTTATACTTAAACACATACATCAACACTCATTAAACAAATTAATTGCTCTTAATTTATTTTACTTTCTGTTCTCTGTTTTCGTTTTAATAGTACGCGGTAAATGATATTGTGAGTGGCGTATACATGTATAATGGATGAAAACGAATGGGCGGCTGAAAAGGGAGCGAAGCGAACGAGCGAGGGGTGCACCGGAAGCGGATTGGTGGGTTGGGGTTGGGGTTCAGAAGAATATTACAATAATAATGACAAATGATTAAAGCCTCTTATATACAACACTTTTGGACAACAATCTTATAAAGTTAATGGAATACTTTAATTGTTGGTGCCATGGATTTGTGGAAATCAACATAAGAACAATATATGGAGAAAAAAATACTACATGAACAAATGTAACTACAGTCAAACCTACTATAGTGACCACCCAATGGGTTCACTTTTGGTGGCCACTATAGGCAGGCTGACTGCTATAGACAGGTGGCCACTAATACAGGGGTTGACTGTACATAATACTACAGATAAAATCAAAGTACTATAAGGATAGCATAATAAAGAGCATGAAGAGTGTGGATGGATATCCCATTTTCAATGCAGTTGTAGATAATTATGCACTACTGCTAGTCTTACAATCATGATATTAAACCTGTGTACCGTGACCACCAAAGGGAAACAATAAATACGGCCACTGAAGACATGTGACCTCTGTAGACAGGTTCCGTATTAGTACAGACAAACCTGTGTATAGTGACCACCAAAAGGAAAACAATAAATATTGCCACTGAAGACAGGTGACCTCCATAGACAGATTCTATAACATTGTTTTTCATTGCATGTGAACACATTTGGTGGCCAATATAGAGGCAGGTTGGCTGCTATGGACAGGTGGCCACTAAGACAGGTTTCACTGTATATAGGCCTACACATATTTTTAAGTTGTTTTCCTAACCTAGTAACCCTTTTTTTGATCAATGTTGTATGCACTTTGTTTCTATAGAAATGAAATTCAATACAGTATTATAGATACTGACTTCGGTTTCCCATTCATCATGCTATTAAAGGGATCCTATTAAACATATAGTAAGCGGTTCTCGCATACCTCGTTGCATTCATATTACCAATAGAAGCGTAGAACATGTCTCGGTTTTCCAAATTCCTCTTTCGTTATAAAGATATTACGATTGAAGTGTTAGGATTTGAAAATCTCCACTGGATACTTTCAACTGTTTACTAAGCTAGTGCAATGAGTTAGCAAACATTACTTTGCATGTTCGCTCATTACTCGGTCATATGACATTCATTTACCATGGAATGTTCACACATCACTCAGTGGACATTATCAGATCAGTGAAATACACATTTTGTCAACGCTTCGTCAGTTTTTGCACAAGTCAACAAAGTTACTAGAATCCCTTTAATGGTCAACGACTATAATATAGACCAGACAGGATTTCCCAGCTCATATTTTGATGAAAAATTATGACATTTGATACTACAGTATCGCAATGACACCGCTTAAGCTTGTCCGCAGATGAAGATAAAGTAACGATAATTAATATGAGTACACTTTCACTCTCTGTTTGAGAGTCTAAGATGTATGCAATCAAATCAATCATTCTACATAAAAGATCAGTGACATTCAGACAGATTCACTATTATTTACAGCAAGCGGAATTGGTATAATTATAACAACGAAAATAAAAGTGTACATAATTCCCTCATCTCTCTTCCGTAAAGCACGTATAGTGACATGCACACTAATTACTTTAAGCAATGCTGATCGTTTTATGATATTTTTAAGAAAGCAGACGCAGTATTCGGTTAAGTAATGACAAGTTATTAGCCATATGATATAGAATTAGTTATATACTCGTAAAAACATATTGATTCGGTTGTTGAATTGTCTTGAAATAAATGTTCTTGGAAAATGAAGTGCGGATACAAAGAACAATCGAAATCAATCTGACCGCCTGGATTTATCGCGTGCTTGGAAAACTATTTACCCGAGTCGAATCGTCTGCAATAAACAAATTATACCATCGTTATGATAATGATGGTTGATTATTTCACATAGCGCTATATACATCGCGTGAGTATCAATCGCTCTACTTATTTTGTTTCACTAATAGTAATACCCTTGTAAACGGACACACACTATCCTTTGCTGAACACCGAAGTGCACTTTTCACCTCCATCTGAGAGTATCCCCGCCAATCGTCTTGTTAGGCGCGCACAGTATAGTGCGGGCAGTTTAACACCGCCTATAGCGGCTAGTGGAAGCCTTGGGCATGTTAGGAATATCATCTCGGCTCGCGACATCGAACATGCTCACTTCAGCGTTTTCTCGAGTAGAAACCACTACCATGGTGACGTTGAAAATGACAACGTGCCTCGAAGACTCAATTAACCATGACAACCAGACGCATGATCGTAACGTCTGTGTCGCTGTACACACGACGAGTGATCCCGACATCGACTTCCATCAAGGAGACACCGCAGTCGTGGTCGCCGAATCTTTCACGATCACGCTCATCATGGTCGTCGCTATCTTGGCCAATCTAATTGCCATGGTGACTATCCTTCGCGTGCCGCTGTTGAGGGTAAGTTATGACTATATTGTTCCAGATTAAAAATTCCCCTGAAATTAATGGAGAACTTATAGTGGAAACTGTCTCAACGATGTTGTATGAGTATAGTGTTTTGAATTAGCAATGTTGTCTTGAGTGTTTTATTATGTCTGTATATAAAACATGATAATCACTATGTATAGCATAGTACACAGTAATTATTCGTGTGACCTTCAGACCTTGTGAACATGTAACTCACATTATATTTGAAGAGGAATCCACACATTCTACTTATCATTAACCCAACTACCACTGACCTGTGTGTATCGGTCACTTCGATGTTCTCTCGATCACTTTTTGGCGATAGGCTAATGTATGTTTCGTGAGCTGCTTAAAATAACTCTCGTTTTGGTCATCATTGGCGAAATTGAATTCCAATGAAAAAATTCCCCCCCCCCCCCCCCCCATTATCGTTAAAGATGAAAAAACACAACCTTCTGACCACGACTGACCTGTGTATAACGGTCACTGCAGTTATCTCTGTCCTTATTTGTGGATTTGTGCGAGGCGTGCGCAATATTGTTAGTTCTATTGTTTGTGATGAATGGTTATTTGTATAACCATGCAAATTCAAATAATTGATTTCACACTCAACCTACTTATCATCAACACGACCGCTACTGACCTGTGTACAGCGGTCACTTCGACTGTCTCTGTCCATGAAATACATGTTTGCGATGGGCTAGATAATTATTTTTGCGTTATTTTGTTTTTACTTAGATTAGCAGCATAAATTAGCACATTCTTGGCAACATTGCATTCAATATAATTAATTTCTTCACGTTGTTTTCAAAGAGGAACCCTCACAACCTTCTCATCCTCAACCTTATCGTCACGGACCTGTGTATAGCGGTCACTACGATGACTTTCTCCTTGAAATCGATCTTTGATGACGGGCGATTTTTGGAGGGACACGACGGCTGGTGCCAGGTAAGCAAAATTGGCCGATTTGTTTGATTTATCTGTTTGTTTTTTTTTAATTAAATTTTATATATGTTATTATCATGCATTCCAGCCTTGATTTTATTATATGGGGCATAATTGTATTTAAATAAAAGCTACATTAATAAAAGTAAAATGAAATTAAGAAAGTGATTATAATATTCAATGACAAATATGTATACAGTTATAAAGTTAATTTATACGGTATGCGCTGATGATAACTATTGATTGCTAATACACTATCCATCATTCATAATGACATGTAAGGTTTCATGCCGCTTTGGTTCTTGTGTGCTTATCGTAATGATATATACATGGTTTTACTTTCATAATTGTTTTACAATGTTACTTTGTCTTTTAAATATAACTTGTATCACTTGAATTGAAGATATTATTAACTTGAATTTTTGATAGTTTTGAATCGTAAAATACTATAACGTGAAATTCTTCTGAATCAATTGAAAGTTAACACACGTGGATAATTATATAAATGTCACAGAGATTATATTGGCGCTATATCCTATTACTATGACACCAATTGTCACAATACATAGTTCATTTCATGACCACATAATTCCAATAATCATGGGTACACTTATCCACTAGCGCAATTATGTTACAGTTTTTCGCATTTTGTTGAGGTTTATTGGGTGTAAACTTGCATTTCTTCGTTACTATGCCAGGGTAACATTATACTTTCATAATGATAATTATTAAGTTTCGTTTATTTGCATGTTTTGTGAACGATTTTAATTGAAGTTTATTTGTTTGTATATATCTATTTCTTGTATTTCTGTATCGACTAAGTTCAACGGATTCTCCGCGGTTGTCCTGGCAACGTCCAGCTTCACAACGATCACCTGCATATCGATCGACCGATACCTTTCGATCGTCTGGTCGACGCGCTTCCCGCCGAGCTACGCGCGCGCATGCGCAATGATGGCCATCATCTGGTTTTTATCTTCCACTTTTGCCGCCCTCCCTCTCTTCAAGTTTAATAAGGTATTCAGTGACATAGATGAAGGGGACATTCCCAAGTGTATCGTGAAAATATATATTTGCATCATACTTAGCCCCCCTCACGGGGAGATGAAATAAATTTACCTGTAAACCATAACCCCCTTTTATAGCAGACTGCACCGTATGGCATCCTTGTGCACATCACGTCCTATTCTAAGAAATTTTATTATATTTTGTGCTTAATTTATATTGATGAATTTTTGTATAATTGTATTTGGGAAAGTTTATGACTCCGTAGTCTATATCATGATTGCATTTTCTATATAAATTAGCTTGCTAAAATGAAAACAGATTGTAAGTGAAGAGTAGTATAATCGGCTTGTCGTTACTTGTAAGTGTCGTGAATAGACCGCTTATGTATTGATATTATTGGAAATAAAATTGAAATTGAAAATTCTAATCAATACGAATTGAAAGACAGAAATAAAATGATTAATCTTGTCAGCTTATGGGATAATAAAGGAACAGAAAAGAAATGAGAAAAAGAGGGGACAACCAGCGACATATAGGGTATAGGTAGTATGAGCGGTTGCAAATAACAAATCAAAAAGAATGTCGTCGAATCAAATTTAAACCATGAATAGCGACGTGATTCTAAGAAAACACTATGTGGAAAGTGGGTAGTAGATGAGGTAATCCTAAGAAGGACCGACTAATATTCTGTATAAGTCTTGAAAGAATGATATCCAAATAATTATGCTACATTTCCCCAGTCTTCCTATAAATACCTGAATGAAACGCACCACTGTTCGCCCGACTGGCCGGAGGAGGGGAACGCGTGCTCCTTCTACGTGGTCGGTTTCGTGATGAACTACGCAGTCACAATCCCGGTCATGACCATCTGCTACTCGGCCATCTTCCGGGCCATCTGGCTGCGACAGAAGCGACTCGGAAAACATCGTAAGGCAGCTGGAATCAACGCATCTAGCATCAACGAGGTAGGATTATGATCAGAAAAAACACTGAAAAAAATAATAATTGTATTCTTCTATGTTATCCTACACAGCGGCGTAGTGAGGAGGATGACGGGTGGGGGGGGGGGGGGGGGGGGGGGGGGGTGGGGGGGGGGAGGCTCATGGGGCCCAACCCGCATCATCTGTCAAGTCCGGCAAGTGTATTTCTTTCTTTCTTTATATTTTTGCTTCCTTCAAATCTAAAACAAGCTGAAATCCCAAAGCTACTGCGGGCCATGGACCCCGCCAGGGTTGCAGAGGTGGGTCCATAAACCCATCCTAAGCGGATCGCAGGTCAGAGTCCCCTTGCAGAAATCCTGGCTACGCCACTTATCTTATCATTCCATGGCTGCTTCATAATAACAATTGCACCCTGGGTCAGCGTTAACGATTGTCATGAATGATGTAGAGGGCACTGTCTGAAATGCCACACCACGGTTCAAGTGTGTATTTTGAACATTGCGCAAGGCGTTCGCAAGATGGCACCGGACAAAAGCGAATCAGCAAGGATGTCGATATAATTGTCTATGCTTATTAAACATTTAGTTTTTTTCATTTCCTTCTTCTAGTTTTCCGAAGCCACGCCAGCGAACATCAGCGAATCGCACACGGCCTTTAACTCGTATTCAGAATCGTGCCAACAGATCCACAGTGCTATTGGCGCGCCGTTCGTGTCTCGAATAGGACTACCATCGAGTGCAACGACCACGAAGCCAGCAACACAAACCGCCCGGCTATCGACATCATACTCGATGTCCGATATAGACCGCATTGGACTCTCGTCGTCGGACCCGTTAACCTTTAACATCACAGTGGGAGATCTTTTTTGCATCCCAGAAACTTCTCTACGTAACCATGGAGAAGTTCCACCTTCACCGGAAGTGAGCCACGAGACAGGACTTCAGGGCCACCAGCCCACCAGGTCAAAGTCCGAGTTCTCCCTAGCCAGCTGGCGCAGTCAGGACCAGGCAGTTGTCGATGAAAATATCGTGGTCGAGAATGACGACGTGCACGGGTACGGGGTCACGTTGGGTGAACGGACGGTACACTTTCAGCGGTTGTCGAGACGGATAACGCATACGAGAAAGCCATCTCGCCGCGATGTCAGGAAGAAGAAGCGTCGTAAGCGCACGCTCCTGCGGATAAAGAAACTGCGTGCGGACAAACAGGTTGCATTGACAGGTGGGTCTAATGGTAATACTTGTTGGGTATTCCAGCTAGATTTTTTTTTTTTTTGCTGAAAGAAAATTCGATTGGCTTAACATTTTAAACTTATATCAATTAAGGCTTCTGCCGCTTAATTCAATGTTAACTTTGCCATCATTTTCATGACATAATACATCCAGCGAAGTCTCACACATTCACCACAACGCACTCCAATCTCATAGTTTATAATTAATTTATAATTACTTTTCATCAAAATATATAATCGCACATTGTAAATTCCCGTGTCATAATGGTTTTGAGGTGAACGTCTACAAAAGATATAATTAATTATTGAAATACATGTTAATTTTTCATGCCCGACCATCTGGAATTACTTCCCTGTTTGATCTTTCAATGTATTGAATCATTTGTTGTACAGCTTCGATAAATGAATTCAGCATGGGTTGTCCCAGTAACATTATATGACTTTTATTCTTGATAATCTTGTTTTATAATCTTCCGACAGGAACATTCTTGATATCATCCAGCGTCATTTGCTGGTTGCCCTACGCCATCATCCGGTCATGTTTCTTCCCCGTCAAGCATACAAGTCATTGGGTCAGCATTGCAGCCATGTGGCTCGCCTTCGTCAACGCCTGCATCGACCCACTCATATACGTCTTCATGAACCGTCGCGCGAAGGCGAGAGTCCGCGCCGACATCAAAGCTCTCAGGCTTTATTTTGGTCAAGTCTTCTCCCGTGCTTCTCACCGATGATCAATGATTTCAGCCACCACTGGGTCAGCATCGCAGCTATGTGGCTCGCCTTCGTCAACGCCTGCATCGACCCACTCATCTATACGTCTTCATGAACCGTCGCGCGAAGGCGAGAGTCCGCGCCAACTTCAAAGCTCTCGGGCGTTATTTTGGTTCAGTCTTCCCTTGTGCTTCTCACCGATGATCAATGCTTTCAGCCACCACTGGGTCAGCATCGCAGCCATGTGACTCGCCTTCGTCAACGCCTGCATCGACCCACTCATCTAAACGTAATACGTCTTCATGAACTGTCGTGCGAAGGCGAGAGTCCGTGCCGACTTCAAAGCTCTCGGGCGTTATTTTGGTTCAGTCTTCCCTTGTGCTTCTAGCCGATGATCGACCGATAATATTATCCCTTCTTCCTCAATAGGCTCGCCTTCGTGGCTCGCCTTCGTCAACGCCTGCATCGACCCACTCATATACGTCTTCATGAACCGTCGCGCCAATGAGAGAGTCCGGGCCAACTTCAAAGATCTCCAGCGTTATTTTGGTCTATAATATATATAGTCTCATCTCGTGTTTCTGGCAGATGATCTTCATGATCGGTGATATCACCCGTCACCGGGTCCGTGACAGTCATGAAGCTAGTTTTCTTCGGCGGTTGTTTTGACCTATTCATCTGCGCGTTAGTGTGTCACTACGTCGAGGAGAGACGTAGAGTCCGATTCGATTCGACTTCATATCCGGATCTCCGGCATATTTTTGTATTGCACCTTCTCTAGTGTCTTTGCTGACGATAGATGATCACTTCTTGTTTGTTCTGTTATATTATCATACCAATGCTTAATCTGGCACTAGAAGAATTATCAGTACTGTAACACACTGAGTACATTTATTTGTTCAATATTAAGATTTTATTTCAATATTCACGCGTTCATATCAATTCACCAGTTCACGAGTTCATTAATCCGAAAAGGAAAAGGCGTTCATTATTCCAAAGTTTCTTTTACTATGTGTGTTAATCCAAATAATGACATGAGGTTCGTTAATATTATGTACATTTTATATAAGATTTAGATGGAATTATCTACCCTTTTTGTTTTCGGAATAACGAACGGTCTTCGTAATATCCCATTAAAAAAATGTATAATATGCTTTTAATAATGGTATTTATTCAACACACAAAATGTCATAATTCACAGCTACAAGCTGAATTGCAGTGGCATAAACAATAAAATGCAACGATATTTACAAACATCAAAATAGCTAGGACGAAATCACGAGGTATAAAGAAATGTCGTTAATATACATACAATAATTAGAGAAAGAGATAATAATAATAACACATGGATAATATTACGATTTTGCCGTGAATATTAATGGAAATTGGTAAGTTATATTAACATATTAACATAAAAGGTAGCAAGTTTCAATTTGTGTTTCAATTAATGCTTATTAAAAATTTTGGGATTAAATTGTATCAATTAATTATAGTGAACTTTTAAACATAATTAATTTAAGAATGTACATTATATTAAATATTAAATTGTAACGTCATAATAATATAAATGAGAAAATGTTAATATCCATACACGCATGACATAACGACTACTGGGCAAGCTGAAGGTTTGCGAAAAATTACATATAAAAGAAGCAGCTATCAATGCTAAATTTAAAAAGGCCCGTATGACAGGCCAAATTAGTTTCGAAAGTTAAATGATAGGAAACATAATATGTCACTAAAGGGGACCACCAGGTAAAGAACAACTCATGATTATATGTTTTGGTACCGTTGTGTGATAAGTATAGATGCCCAGCACTTTGCAAAGGATTGTGTAATTCATGAACTATACAATTAATTACCACCACTTACGGAACCAACATGGCCTCATGGTTCCGTATGCGCCAATTATATTCACGCATACGTATAAGGAGACAATAAAAAACGTCCTAGACAAAAGGTAGTCTTCGTCTGCAGACCCATGAACATAATGGTGATGCCTTTTCCAACTAATTACTTTTTCTGGAAACATATTTTTCGGAACTTGTTGGTGGAATTGACTATTTTTTAGGTGGTGGTATATACCCTTCAAGAATCACTATTGTAGGCAGTCTCCTGCACCTGTGACACCCGGTAAGCAATCTCTCTGGAATTCTCTCTAAAGTCTGGAAACTAAAATGTTTATTAAGCCTACAAGATTTAGAAAGAGATTCTTCAATGTCCTGCATACGTAATGCATGGGCAAGATGTTTGCTTTTGTGGAACTATTGAAACGCTACCTGGCGTCTCAAGTGCAGGAAAAGCGTGTTTAGATAATAGTCAAGACTCAATTTACACGTTTTTGTTTTCTCCACAATCTTTGCTGAAATTTGGAAATAATTTCTACATGTATATATATGTGAGATTCTTCAATTTTTCTGACGACATAATGTATCGTCATGTTGCTAGGTAGATCTATACGCGGCATACATAATCAATAGGGTGTAGTGTACAGATCGAGATGAACCTCAATTTCCACATGTATATATATTATATTTTTTTATGTTGGTTTTTTATTATGATGACTAAAGTAAAGTTTGTTTAATGTACGTAGCTTATTTATTATACCGACTGTAATTGTTTTGTATTTGTATACATGGCGCACCTGTAAAGCAGTTTTTAAACTGAGATTGCCTCCCGGTTGCCTACCTGTATTTTTTAAAGAAGACATGAATAAATAAATAAATTAAATTTTTTCGATATCTTTGTGAGATAATGGGCAAAGTCATTTGTTGTGCGCACTCATGGGGGAGTGTTTCACAAAGGTCCCAAGTTGAACTTAACTCTAAGTTGGACTTATCTATTATGGAAAGCCATTTGTAGCCTCGGAATAAAACATATTCAAAAGCAAGAATGTAATTATTTTATAATTTCATAAGTTTTACATCAGGAACATGAAATCTACTTGATAATAGGAAATAATATTATGATTGAAATAACATCTAATGCCTTTTATACAAACTTTTCCCCAAAAATTCAAAAACACTAACGGCTTTCCATACTTTTTAAGTCCAACTTAGAGATAAGTTCAATTTAGGATCTTTGTGAAACACCCCCCTGGCATATAGCTAGGTATATATATATATATCATAATTGAAACAATCATAGCCTATCTTCGCCAATTATTGACCAAGGTGTTAGAACAAAGCATCAAATGAAAGCTTTTTAATTATGAGGCCTTTCTAATGGTATGAAATCTAAATTTCGATTTTTACCGACAAGTACAAGTGCAGGGTTTTGCTATAGCCGGTCACATATGATATACTTAGTACACTACAGTCATGTCAAAATCGTGTACAGATCTAATTTAGATGAACTTCAATTTACTCCGGTGTACGTGTTATTTCCGCAGTTATTGCTACATGTATATACGAAGAGATTCTTCGATATACTGGCGACATAACGGACACGATGTGAGTCGTTGCGCGCACACCCGACATGTCACCAGATGTCTGCAAGGCAGGAACAGCGTGTCCAGTGGTCCGTCCAGACATACCTTGCACGTGTTTGTGCCTTGCGAGTTGGCAGGTCCACGGTTCGAGTCCCCAGTGGCGCCCGTGTTGCTTGCTGAAATAAAGTGAAACATTCAATAATATTATTTTGATCTATATTATTGTATATGAAGTTATGTCTTTCTTTCTTACAATTTTCGATAAAAATGTTCATTGTTTTATCTTTTTTGTATAATGCACGTAGATTTACAAAGTAATAAACTCGAGACTGAATATAAGTAATGATTATTTAATAATTTGTTAATGTATTATACATTATCTTAATTAGCCTAATTTCATTATATAAATTACCAGTTGTATCAATTATATACAGCTACTAATGAAAGTGTGTATATAAATTATTACATGTTAACCGTCTGATGGAGCATAGGGGGTGGGGTTAAGACCTGTCAACCGCCTCCAGGCCCGTAGCCAGGATTTTTCAAGGGGGGGCGTAATTTACAAAACCGGGACCGAGAACGAACGTGGCCGAGACCGAGACCACTGTTTGAGAGTCGTGTAAGCACGGGGAGGGGGGGGGGGGGGGGGGGGGGGGGGGGGGGGGGGGGGTTGTCCGTCGCGAAAAAAATGTCGAGGCCGAGACCAATGGTTAAGTTGTGTAATCAAGACCAATGTTGGACAAGAACGATAAAAAGTGGACTCGAGACCGCCAACAGGTGGACCTTTCTGATTTGAAATTTGTTTTAAATTATTGTATTGATTTATTGATTGATTGATTGATTGATTGATTTTTTTTTTTTTTTTTTTTTTTTTGGGGGGGGGGGGGGGGGGGGGAGGGTGTGCGTACGCACCCAACGCACCCCCCCCCCCCCCCACCCCCGCCTACGGGCCTGGTCTCCATCCATCCTTTAATACTTACATTCCTCGCTCTCACATGGCTGAGGCAAGGTGCCAGAGGTGGACTCTGATGGCGATTGTGCTTCGTTGGTAGTCCTATATCCATCAAATTCGTCATCATCATCATCATCATCGTCGTCGTCATCATCATCATCATCGTCGTCATCATCATCATCATCATCATCATCCTCCTCTTGTGTCTGCTTGAAAATGAAACACAAATTAATCACTTAGTAATGGCTTGGGAAACTAATCAACTCGTTTAACTATTCTATTCATTGAATCAATTAACTGAAGTAGTAATTTGAACTCTTCAATCAGCATAAAAAGCTTAGTTGAAATCACTTTAGAGTCTCTTCATAATATTCTTGTTAATCATTAATGTCAAGATGAATTGTATTGATATTCCGTGTAATGTCCTTCTAATAAAAACAAGATAAATATACATGACCCTCGAATTCGCATTCTTTAATCCGCATTCAAAGCTAAGTCGAAGAGAAACTCTATAATATATTCTGGACGGGTAGACCATTAATGACACAATATCAAATATGTTTGATATCATCATTTCTGAAATATATTTCGAATAAAAATACATTTTAAAATCTACGTCCCACATGAAAGCATGCCCTCTTTTTCGTGTCACCATCAGCAGTTCCGTAGTGTCTTTCATATTCTTGCCATTGATAAAGTTCACAGTTTTAGGCCAAAATTTTGTAACATCGATCTTGGGTATGAGAAAAGTAAAACTGAGGTACTGACATTTAAATTCAAAAGGTTTCTGCTGTTAACTTTGACACCACGTTGTCAATACAAGCACACCATCTTTTTTTGTTTAGTGAACAAACGATAGGTGGAGTAAACAAATCTAGCCACTAATAATAATGCTATCTAAATAATATTTACTTATGAAAATAAGAATACAAAATGATACCGACCATCAAGCGTGGAAGGTTTCTGTTTGATACAACGTCATCAATAAAAGCACGTCCTCTTTTCCGTCTGACCCAGCGGCAGTTCGGGTAGAGTCTGACGTGTTCTAGCCATGGATCATCTGTGGGTCCCCAATTCTTCATGATGCACCCCGAGTAGAAACACGCAACTCTATCCTCAGGACCTTCATCAAAAGAACAAAATCGGGGGGTGTTTCACAAAGGTTCGAAGTTAATGATAAAAATTTGTGTTTGAATATGTTCAATTCCAAGAGTACAAACGGCCTATACAGTATACCATCATTTTAAGTTCAACTTAGGATGTTAGTTTGACTTAGGATCTTTGTGAAACGCCCCCCCCCCCCCCCCCAGGACAAGTTTTGTTTATAACATTATACATTTACATCACCCATTGGTTTCCCCGATGTTTGACTCAGTGATGTTTGAAAACAAAACCCTAGGTCGATCCTTAGAGAAAAGAAAATAGGTCGTAAATTAATGCCAGCTCTTCAAAACACAGCTAGTGTGGAAACACTTCCCCATATCACAACGGCTCGTAGCTACGTGTATCTATATTTAAAATGTGTTAACTATAAATCGGCATAAAGCAAATATCATATTGATGAATAATACATATTTCAAATTACCATGTATAGTCCAACACATGCGCATACCGTTAGACACATGAATACATTTATATAGTTCATTTTATAATTGTTTTGTTTTTTGTGGAAAAAGTTGCTTTATGACTAAACGGCACGAAAATTAATTGTTATCAACCTTTAGACACATGCGTACGTTTGTAAACTTATATTTTTGTCCTTTTCGAAATTGTTGATTAATGAATACATGGCCAGTCTGACGCGATCATCAGCGTGATAATGGCAATATAAAAGGTGGATAATCTAAATACTAACCGATATAGAACAACCCGGCTGATGCCAATAGTGTCGGAGTAGGACCGCTAACTCGCGAATTGAATGAACTTTGTTCCTCAAGCAGCGACGCGAGTCTTGCGTCTACGTCCGCATAATTCGGATGCGCGCAATTCCTCAATGCCGACGCAGAAGGGGCACTCGTCCTACCCGTGCGTAACACACGCGACACGTCCACTACGCAAGAGTTTTTGCTGCTGCTGCTGCTGCGCCCCTCTTCTCCCAGTGGAATGTTCCTGGTGTCTGTGCCAATCAGAAACGGGCAGCGGGGGCGATGTTTCCGATGTTCGCCGATTGCCGTATCTCCGACAGCCCAGTTCTTGAGGCGACAGCCGCAAGAGAAGCACTGAGCGCGATCGGGTAAACCGCCAAAGAAGAATCCCGCTTTCGCGAGGTCGCGGGGAGCGACGGGGTTCCTCTCCGGCCAGGAGTAGAATGTACTGAGACGATATTCCTCGGATATCGTCAGGGTATATTCGATGTCGTCTGCCATAATTCCTGTTCACGCTAGGTTTCTACAGTTTTTATTTGGCTTCAAAGTGCGAAGTAAATATATTTTATTCTTTGCGGATGATATTGTCGATCAAATCATAATGCGACAATTAAATCCATGTATATTCAATGTTTTCACCGTGATAAATGATAGACTGCCCTAAATATATCATGCCCTTTTAAGACGAGGCTTTGAGGATTCGTCAACAGAAAAATAAAGAATCGCACTCGAGTTTATTCTTGGACACGTGCGCGTGAAATTGTTTGTGAATAAATTCACGATGCTCCATGTGGCAGAAGAGTTTCCTGTTCATGATGAAACTCCTGTAGAATAAAGTAAAAGAAAATAATAAAATACTTCATGCTACTACCACTAGCTCCTAAAAACCATGATTGATTATCCTCTCTTAACATGGCAGGCCTACACATTAATTACAACTGGAAACATACGATCCACTTTTGCAATGTAACTTGCTACATGTACATGATATATGGTACATGTGTGAACAAATGGAACATCATTTTAACCCCTTGCCTACGGGAACCGGGTGGTCTATGTAGGTTACAAAGTCTATGGGGATTTCTGAAACTCGAAGGGAACGTCATCTTGATCATCATCATCATCATCATCATCATCATCATCATCATCATCATCAGGGCATCATCATCATCATCACCACCATCATCATCATCATCATCATCATCATCATCATCATCATCATCATCATCATCACCGTCATCATCGTCATCATCGTCATCATCGTCATCATCATCATCATCATCGTCATCATCATCATAATAATAATAATAATATTCTCGATTTATATAGCGCCTATGCGGCCTATCACGATCAATATCTATCTATCATCATCATCATCATCATCATCAATATCATCACCACCATTATTATTTTGTTATATTACTGGATAATGAATAATGAATGATGTGAACTTGAAAGTGGACAACTGGATGCCTATGGATAACTTATACCGTGACATTAAATGTGTTGTCTATTCAATAGTACAAGTAGGCTACACTACCGGCATGTCATATAATATTTGACACCGATATCATATACGGCCTTTGACATTCAGCCATAGCCTATCGAACATCAAGACAGTAATCAACCATGGCACTAGCAGTATATTGATACAGTCATAGGGACAGGGTTATAATATATCTAGAGACACCAGTAACTGTTGTAGGCATGAGCGTTAATCGAATGCCTAAATAATTATTAACATCGGTGCTGCGCAGCAACGGCGCCTGGTTAGGTTATTGAATGCGTCGGGTACATTTTGTATCCTGTAATATCTAACGGCAAAGGAATTTTATGTCAAATGAACATTTATTAGATGTGAATGTGTGTTCGTGAGTGTGTTTTAGGCATACACAAGAATCATATATCAGCACTGTAATATATATTAACGGAAAAGCTAAAAGAATGTTATGTCGAAAGAAAATTAATTAGATGCGAATGTGTATTCGTGGGTATGTTTTAGGCACACACAAGAGTTATCAGCACTCTGATATATTTAACGGCAAAGGAATTCTATGTCAAACGAAAATTAATTAGATGTATATTGTGTATTCGCGAGTATGTTTTACGCCGCATATACATTCGCAATCAGACTGATCTCAATAAGAAAAAAATGAACAAACAACAACAGCTGAATATTCAAAACACTAGTTGAGGAAATGTACTAAGTATACAATATAAGTTTTTAGTAAACGCATGTGTATAACACAAATAAACTTACCGGGAAAATAACGTAGGTATATGGAGCTACTCGCCTTGCGGTTCATTATTAATTTGTTTGGCTCTACCACCGATCTCGGTGGGCTCTACTCATCTACATCTATGGAAAGCCGTAGGGGGAACAATTATATAATTGCAAAGCGCTGGTGAAATACATCGATATACACGATGGTGAAATAGCGTACGTGTTTCTGGTTACAGTCCGTTATTCCGAAGGTTCGTTATTCCGAAGGTTCAGTTATTCCGAAGGTTCGTTATTCCGAAGGTTCGTTATTCCGAAGGTTCGTTATTCCGAAGGTTCGTTATTCCGAAGGTTCGTTATTCCGAAGGTTCGTTATTCCGATGGTTCGTTATTCCGAAGGTTCGTTTATCCGAAAATAAAATCGGGTTCGTTATTCCGAAGGTTCGTTATTCCGAAGGTTCGTTATTCCGACGGTTCGTTATTCCGAAGGTTCGTTGATCCGAAAATAAAATCGGGTCGTTATTCCGAAGGTTCGTTGATCCGAAAATAAAATCGGGTTCGTTAATCCAAAAATTAAATCGGGCTTGTTATTATACTATAGTTTGTGTTTTGTTTATTTAATTTACAGCTTGCATTAAGCATACCCCTCCCCCTTTCCCTCCCTTGGCCAGACCAATCAAACATTTAAGTTTATTTTATCTTTTTATATGAAATTATAGCATTATAACAAACCCAAATTCATTTTCGGATTAACGAACCCGATTTCATTTTAGGAATAGCGAACCTTCGGAATAACGAACCCTCGGAATAACGGACCTTCGGAATAACGAACCTTCGGAATAACGAACCCGATTTCATTTTAGGAATAGCGAACCTTCGGAATAACGAACCTTCGGAATAACGAACCTTCGGAATAACGAACCTTCGGAATTACGAACCTTCGGAATAACGAACCTTCGGAATAATGCAACAAATGTTCGGATTAACGAACCCTATTTCGTTTTCGGATTAACGAACACTCAGGTATAGGAAATTTGCGTGTTCGGAATAACGAACCTTCGGAATAACGAACCTTCGGAATAACGAACCTTCGGAATAACGAACCTTCGGAATAACGAACCTTCGGAATAACGAACCGCACCCGTGTTTCTATGTCATTGATAAGCCGTCATTCGTTTATTTACGTATGACGCAAATGAACATAATGAAGAGAACTTCTTGTTAGATCGATGGCGCGTTGTTCGAGCTTTCGGTATATGTATATATTTATTTTGATACGTTGACGATTCCATATAATCCTACGAGTCCATTGGGTGGGCGCGGCCGGCTGGGTGTCATGTGTGGGGCGGAATTCTAGTTTGACTTTCCTGACCAATACACGAAAATAACCATTTGAACAACAAACAATTCTTTTGTTAAATTTCTATCCTTTGAATAAAAAGAGAGATGCAATACGAATATAAATAATATTTTCATTTCATGTACCTATAGACCGAACTATCAGTCTCTATTATTATATGTGGACGTGGTGTGGCAAGATTGGTAGAGCGCGTGCCTTCCAATCGTGAGGTCCCGAGTTCGAACCCATGCAGAGTTTTTGATACCCATCGCGTTTTTCCTTCAGCAAGAAACTTATCCACATGTGCTCCTCTCCACCCAGGTATATACATGGGTACCTGGAAGGATGGAACGTAGTTCCTTAGCATTGTGTGAGCCTTCAAGGTTGCCCGTGGTTGGAATGCTCCCCAGGGAGCGGAAAACGTGCACTTTGTGTGCTGGATTGATTGCCGAATGTATCCGATGACCGGGGTAATATTATAATTGTTAAGCGCTTAGAGATGATTATCAATCGTGATAGGCGCTATATAAATCGAGGATCGAGGATACAATTCTATCATATTCTGACGGTTGTTCCATTTAGAACGGGGCGATAGTACGGAGTCAGATATACAATAGAAACCCCCACGTAGAGTCGGTTGTTTCGAACTTGTATTATAGGTAACCAACAGTGAAAGTGACTGTCATACCATGATCTTATAATACAATGTCTTTATTTTTAAGCCAATCCTTTTTATAAGCAGATAGTGGAGCTGTAAAGGTTGATTAAAAAGGTGTCCACATATGTCATTATCCTGAAAAAAAAATCATAGTAGGCATATCTTGCTAAATACATGTATATTTAGACCAATAGAGTAATCGCGGATGTGATCTGCATGTGACTCCTTTTGTCCAAATAGAGGTGGGATACCTATCATTTATGAACTATGGACTGCATTAATTGTAAGGGATATCTGGGGACTTGCAGACATTAATGATGGATACAGATTCATGGCGTTCATTGTGAACTCAATCTCGGATGCGTCCGCCGAGTAGTAGTAGTAGTAGTAGTATATATATACAGAGTGTATTAAAAAAATGTTACTCGAAGTTCAAAGGTCAACAATTTAAAAAGTATATATTTTCGCACTTAAAACCGTAAATAGATGCAAAGAGTCACTATTCAGCTTTAATTTTGTACACTTCCTGAATCAGCAATGTCACGCATTGCTGAGTTCTTTGTTGTTGAAGATGACAGGTGCGAAGCCCACTTTTTGCAACTTTGGGCTAATGAATGAATTCCTGAAACTAATGGTGCCACACATACATGTAAATGAACACACCAATATGAACAATTTGTATTTTGTTAATGTTTTCATGGAAGACTGAGTTGTTTGTGGTCGATGTCCTTACCTTATGCACCTACACCTTCCACGTGTCCTCTTCCCCTGTCAACACACAGTAGACAGCAACGACGCATGTCTTGAACAGCTCGTCTCACCATAGCCGGGTCGTTGCGTAGAACATCCACCTCATGTCAAATGCGGTCCTGCAATTCAACGAGATCACGAAGAGGAGATGCAAACACCTTGTTCTTCAAATGTCCCCAAAGGAAGAAATCACAAGGTGTTAAGTCAGGGGACCTAGGTGGACATTGCACCTCATGATTGAGCGAAATTACTCTTTCCCCAAAGAGGTCATGTATAGTCTATTCTCTGACAGCGACAAGGCGATGGGCTGGGGCACCGTCTTGGATCCACCATATCTGCCTGAACACTCCTCTCACCTGTCGCTCAAAGTGTTCCTCCAACTGAGGAACAACATCTTCATCTATCATCTTTCAAAGAAGAATGGTCCAATCACTTGACCGCTGCCGCAAAGTCCAACCCAAACTGTCCACTTTTGACGACTGAAATTGACATCAAAATTGTATTCTGGTGGATTCCCGGCCGGCGCATATTGAACAACGATGAAATTTGGCAGGAAATTGACATCACCCTCGGTTCTCGCTACCAGCCATCTGCCAATGGTTAGCCTTCGTTGGAAGTCTCTAAGCATAAGTTTGTGACGAACATGAATTTTGTATGGATGCATCCGCAAATCCAACTTCGTTATTCTGTAAAGGTCGCTGATGCAAGTCCAATTCCATTCCGTCTTGCACTGGTGGTCCTATGATGCGCTTCGAGATGTTGCGTAACAGCTTCAATGTTTTGTTCAGTCCTGCCTGTGCGCCTTCTTCCGGAATTCCCCTTATTTCTGTTCAGGCTAGTTCCATGATGTTGATATTTCCTCACATTGGCCCGGCTTGTATTGCAGATGGAGGATCCCTATCAGGGAACTGTTGCCTGAAACCTTCCTTTGTTTGTTGAATGCTTCCAGTTTGGTGAAATGTTGACACCACAAATGTCCTCTGCTCAACTGTGACTTGATACATACTTAATTTTTTTTTCAACTAGCAGCCAAAAACCCCAAAACCTACTCATTCCACTTGATAATTAGTGAAAATGTGTTTTGTTTGTTTTACAGTACAGCATTGCTTGCCTGAGCTTGCAGTAGTGTTTTGTTTCACATGTCATGTTCAATATCAATGTACTCATTCATGTGTGATATCAGGGAATGTATTAAGCTAAACAATTCAGTCCTCTATGAAAACATACAAACAAATGAAACAATACAAATTGTTCCAATTGGTATGTTCACTTATGTGTGGCACCATTAATTTCAGGAATTCATTCATTAGCACTAAGTTGCAAAAAGTGGGTTTTGCACCTGTCATCTTCAACAACAAAGAACTCAGCAATGCGTGACATTGCTGATTCAGGAAAGGTATCAAATGAAAGCTGAATAGTTACCCTTTACATCTATACATAGTTTTAAGTGTGAAAATAATACTTTTTAAATGATTAACACATGAACTTTTTTTATACGCCGAACTATCAGTCTCTATTATTATAATTATGTGGTGTGGCAAGATTGGTAGAGCGCGTGCCTTCCAATCGTGAGGTCCCGAGTTTGAACCCAGAGTATGCCCATCGCGTTTTTCCCCCAGCAAGAAAATTCATCTACAATGCTGCTCTCCACCTAGGTGTATAAATGGGTACCCGGAAGGATGGAACGTAGTTCCTTAGCATGTGTGCGCCTACAAGTTTGCCCGTGGCTAGAATGCTCCCCAAGGAGTGGAAACGTGCACTTTGTGTGCTGGATTGATTGCAGAATGTATCCGATGACCGGGGTAATAATATAATTGTAAAACGCTTAGAGATGATTATATCAATCGTGATACTGATAGGCTCTATATAAATCGAGGAGCGAGGATAAAATTCTATTATAATTCTGACGGTTGTTCCATTTAGAACGGGGTGGTATAGTAGTACGGAGTCAGATATACAGTAGGAAACCCCACGTAGAGTCGGTTATTCCGAACTAGTATTATAGGGAGGTGACACGACATATGCTCCGCCGACATATGCTCCGCCGACAATTGCTCCGAAAAATGCGACAATTGCTCCGCGACAAATGCTCCGCGATACTTGCTCCGCCGATGTTCGCCGATTGCCGTATCTCCGACAGCCCAGTTCTTGAGGCGACAGCCGCAAGAGAAGCACTGAGCGCGATCGGGAAAACCGCCAAAGAAGAATCCCGCTTTCGCGAGGTCGCGGGGAGCGACGGGGTTCCTCTCCGGCCAGGAGTGGAATGTACTGAGACGATATTCCTCGGATATCGTCAGGGTATATTCGATGTCGTCTGCCATAATTCCTGTTCACGCTAGGTTTCAAAACAAATTATTTGGCTTCAAAGTGCGAAGTAAATATATTTTATTCTTTGCGGATGATATAAGTTCATGAAATTGTCGATCAAATCATAATGCGACAATTAAATCCATGTATATATTCAATGTTTTCACCGTCATCTGATAAATGATAGACTGCCCTACCTATATCATGCCCTTTTAAGACGAGGCTTTGAGGATTAGTCAACAGAAAAATAAAGAATCGCACTCGAGTTCATGCCCGAGTAATTGTTTGTGAAGAAATTCACGATGCTCCATATGGCGGTCGAGTTTCCTGTTCATGATGGAACCCCTGTAGAATAAAGTAAAAGAAAATAATAAAATCCTTCATGCTACTACCACTAGCTCCTAAAAGACATGATTGATTATCCTCTCTTAACATGGCAGGCCTGCATAATAATTACAACTGGAAACACACGATCCACTTTTGCAATGTAACTTGCTACACGTACCTGATATATATGGTACATGTGTGAACAAATGGAACATCATTGTAACCCCTTGCCTACGGGAACCGGGTGGTCTATGTACAAAGTATATGGGGATTTCTGAAACTCGAAGGGAACGTCATCTTGATCATCATCATCATCATCATCATCATCATCATCATCATCATCATCATCATCATCATCATCATCAGGGCATCATCATCATCAGCATCATCATCCTCATCATCATCATCATCATCATCATCATCATCATCATCATCATCAGGGCAATCATCATCATCATCACCACCATCATCATCATCATTATCATCATCATCATCATCACCATCATCACCATCATCATTTCGTATCATTACACAACTTCCTGCCAGTAGCGGGCACATCTGAGCGCTTCGTCGTTGGCCTCTGCCACATTTTCGATTGTGCACATTCCATGTACAAGATCACTAATCATTAGGCCTACTCTTCATCATCATCATCATTATCATCATCATCATCATTATCATCATTATCATTATCATCACCATCATTATCATCACCATCATCATCATCATCATTAAAATCTTCTTCATTAACACTACCATACTACTACCACCACCATCGCCATCACACCCAAGACCACCGTCATCGTCACCATCACCATCATTATCATCATCATCATCGTCATCATCGTCATCATCGTCATCATCATCATCATCATCGTCATCATCGTCATAATAATAATAATAATATTTTCGATTTATATAGCGCCTATCACGATCAATATCTATCTATCATCATCACCATCATCATCATCAATATCATCACCACCATTATTATTTTGTTATATTACTGGATAATGCATAATGAATGATGTGAACTTGAAAGTGGACAACTGGATGCCTATGGATAACTTATACCGTGACATTAAAGGTAGTTCAGATTCGTCAAATGAGATGCGCGGCGCCATCTTGCATACGCGTTGCGCACGGTGCGTAATGCACGTTAGCTCAGTGTCATGCGGTGCGCGCAAACTAACCCAGTTCAAAATGGGCGACCCGCTATGTAGCATCCCCACGCTTGATGCCCTTTAAATGTGTTGTCTATTCAATAGTACAAGTACACTACCGGCATGTCATATAATATTTGACATCGATATCATATACGGCCTTTTGACATTCAGCCATAGCATATCGAACATCAAGACAGTAATCAACCATGGCAGTATATTGATAGTCATAGGGACAGGGTTATAATATATCTACAGACACCAGTACCTGTTGTAGGCATTAGATGCGAATGTGTACTCGTGAGTGTGTTTTAGGCATACACAAAAAATCATATATCAGCACTGTAATATCTAACGGTAAAGCTAAAAGAATGTGATGTCGAAAGAAAATTAATTAGATGCGAATGTGTATTCGTGGGTATGTTTAAGGCACACACAAGAGTTATCAGCACTCTGATATATTTAACGGCAAAGGAATTATATGTCAAACGAAAATTAATTAGATGTATATTGTGTATTCGCGAGTATGTTTTACGCCGCCTATACATATAATAAGAAAAAAATGAACAAACAACAACAGCTGAATATTCAAAACACTAGTTGAGGAAATGTACGAAGTATAAAATATAAGTAGGGCTATTAGTAAACGCATACATGTGTATAACCTGTATATCCTATGAAAGAAAATATAATATATTACAAATAAACTTACCGGCAAAAATAACGTAGGTATATGGAGCTACTCGCCCTGCGGTAATTTGTTTGGCTCTACTCATCTACATCTATGGAAAGCCGTGGGGGAAAAATTATATAATTGCAAAGCGCTGGTGAAATAGCGTACGTGTTTTCTATGTCATTGATAAGCCGTCATTCGTTTATTTACGTATAATGACGCAAATGAACATAATGAAGAGAACTTCTTGTTAGATCGATGGCGCGTTGTTCGAGCTTTCGGTATCATGTATATATTTATTTTGATACGTTGACGATTCCATATAATCCACGAGTCCATTGGGTGGGCGCGGGCCGGCCGGGTGTCATGGGTGTGGGGCGGAATTCTAGTTTGACTTTCCTGACCAATACACGAAAATAACATTTGAACAACAAAACAATCTTTTGTTAAATTGCTATCCTTTGAATAAAAAGGGAGATGCAATACGAATATAAATAATATTTTCATTTCATGTACCTCACTATAGTAGACCGCACTACCAGTCTCTATTATTATATGTGGGACGTGGTGTGGCAAGATTGGTAGAGCGCGTGCCTTCCAATCGTGAGGTCCCGAGTTCGAAACCCATGCAGAGTATACCCATCGCGTTTTTTCCTTCAGCAAGAAACTTATCCACATGTGCTCCTCTCCACCCAGGCATGGGTACCCGGAAGGATGGAACGTAGTTCCTTAGCATTGTGTGAGCCTTCAAGGTTGCCCGTGGTTGGAATGCTCCCCAGGGAGCGGAAAAACGTGCACTTTTGTGTGCTGGATTGATTGCCGAATGTATCCGATGACCGGGGTAATATTATAATTGTTAAGCGCTTAGAGATGATTTTGGCGCTATATAAATCGAGGATCGAGGATACAATTCTATCATATTCTGACGGTTGTTCCATTTAGAACAGGGCGAAAGTACGGAGTCAGATATACAGTAGGAAACCCCCCACGTAGAGTCGGTTGTTTCGAACTAGTATTATAGGTAACCAACAGTGAAATAACCAACAGTGAAAGTGACTGTCATACCATGATCTTATAATACAATGTCTTTATTTTTAAGCCAATCCTTTTTATAAGCAGATAGTGGAGCTGTAAAGGTTGATTAAAAAGGTGTCCACATATGTCATTATCCTGAAAAAAAAATCATAGTAGGCATATCTTGCTAAATACATGTATATTTAGACCAATAGAGTAATTTCGGATGTGATCTGCATGTGACTCCTTTTGTCCAAATAGAGGTGGGATACCTATAAACTATGGACTGCATTAATTGGAAGGGATATCTGGGGACTTGCAGACATTAATGATGGATACAGATTCATGGCGTTCATTGTGAACTCAATCTCGGATGCGTCCGCCGAGTAGTAGTATTAGTAGTAGTAGTAGTATATCTATACAGAGTGTATCAAAAAATGTTACTCGAAGTTCAAAGGTCAACAATTTAAAAAGTATATATTTTCGCACTTAAAACCATAACAAGATGTACAGGGTCACTATTCAGTTTAATTTGATACCTTTCCTGAATCAGCAATGTCACGCATAGTTCTTTGTTGTTGAAGATGACAGGTGCAAAACCCACTTTTTGCAACTTTGGGCTTATGAATGAATTCCTGAAACTAATGGTGCCACACATACATGTAAATGAACACACCAATATGAACCATTTGTATTTTGTTAATGTTTTCATGGAGGACTGAGTTGTTTAGCTTTAAAGTAATATGGATGAGTGGTCGATGTCCTTACCTTATCCACCTACACCTTCCACGTGTCCTCTTCCACTGTCAACACACAGTAGACAGCAACGACGCATGTCTTGAACAGCTCGTCTCACCATAGCCGGGTCGTTGCGTAGAACATCCACCTCGTGTCGAATGCGGTCCTGCAATTCAACGAGATCACGAAGAGGAGATGCAAACACCTTGCTCTTCAAATGTCCCCAAAGGAAGAAATCACAAGGTGTTAAGTCAGGGGACCTAGGTGGACATTCCACCTCATGATTGAGCGAAATTACTCTTTCCCCAAAGAGGTCATGTATAGTCTATCTCTGACAGCGACAAGGCGATGGGCTGGGGCACCGTCTTGGATCCACCAGATCTGCCTAAACACTCCTCTCACCTGTCGCTCAAAGTGTTCCTCCAACTGAGGAACAACATCTTCATCTATCATCTTTCAAAGAAGAATGGTCCAATCACTTGACCGCTGCCGCAAAGTCCAACCCAAACTGTCCACTTTTGACGACTGAAATTTACATCAAAATTGTATTCTGGTGGATTACCGGCCGGCGCATAATTGAACAACGATGAAATTTCGCAGGAAATTGACATCACCCCTCGGTTCTCGCTACCAGCCATCTGCCAAAGGCTAGCCTTCGTTGGAAGTCTCTAAGCATAAGTTTGTGACGAACATGAATTTTGTATGGATGCATCCGCAAATCCAACCTCGTTATTCTGTGAAAGGTCGCTGATGCAAGTCCAATTCCATTCCGTCTTGCACTGGTGGTCCTAGGATCCGCTTCGTGATGTTGCCCAACAGCTTCAATGTTTTGTTCAGTCCTGCCTGTGCGCCTTCTTCCGGAATTCCCCTTATTTCTGTTCAGGCTAGTTCCATGATGTTGATATTTCCTCACATTGGCCCGGATTGTATTTGCAGATGGGGGATCCCTATCAGGGAACTGTTGCCTGAAACCTTCCTTTGTTTGTTGAATGCTTCCAGTTTGGTGAAATGTTGACACCACAAATGTCCTCTGCTCAACTGTGACTTGATACATTCTTTAATTTTTTTTCAACTAGCAGCCAAAAACCCCAAAACCTACTCATTCCACTTGATAATTAGTGAAAATGTGTATTTTTGTTTTACAGTGTAGCATTGCTTGCCTGAGCTTGCAGTAGTGTTTTGTTTCACATGTCATGTTCAATATCAATGTACTCATTCATATGTGATATCAGGGAATGTATTAAGCTAAACAATTCAGTCCTCTATGAAAACATACTAACAAATGAAACAATACAAATTGTTCCAATTGGTATGTTCATTTATGTGTGGCACCATTAATTTCAGGAATTCATTCATTAGCACTAAGTTGCAAAAAGTGGGTTATGCACCTGTCATCTTCAACAACAAAGAACTCAGCAATGCGTGACATCCCTGATTCAGGAAAGGTATCAAATGTAAGCTGAATAGTTACCCTTTACATCTATACATACTTTTAAGTGTGAAAATAATACTTTTTAAATGATTAACACATTGATTGATACGCTCTGTAGTACACCGAACGATCAGTCTCTATTATTATACTTATGTGGTGTGGCAAGATTGGTAGAGCGCGTGCCTTCCAATCGTGACGTCCCGAGTTAGAACCCAGAGTATATGCCCATCGCGTTTTTCCCCCAGCAAGAAAATGTATCTACATTTGCTGCTCTCCACCTAGGTGTATAAATGGGTACCCGAAAGGATGGAACGTAGTTCCTTAGCATTATGTGCGCCTACAAGTTTGCCCGTGGCTAGAATGCTCCCCAAGGAGTGGAAACGTGCACTTTGTGTGCTGGATTGATTGCAGAATGTATCCGATGACCGGGGTAATAATATAATTGTAAAACGCTTAGAGATGATTATATCAATCGTGATAGGCGCTATATAAATCGAGGATCGAGGATAAAATTCTATTATATTCTGACGGTTGTTCCATTTAGAACGGGGTGGTAGTCCGGAGTCAGATATACAGTAGGAAACCCCACGTAGAGTCGGTTATTCCGAACTAGTATTATAGGGAACCAACGGTGAAAGTGACTGTCATACCATGATTTTATAATTCAATGTCATTATTCTTTAGCCAACCCTTTTCTAAGCAGATATGTTGAGCTGTAAAGGTTGATTAAAAAGGTGTCCATATGTCATTATCCTGAAAAAAAATCCTAGTAGGCATATCTTGCTAAATACATGTATATATATATAGACCAATAGAGTAATCTAGAGGTGGGACACCTATGAACTATGGACTGCATTGCAAGGGATATTAAGTGTAAAAACTGGGGGACTATTGCAACTGGGGACTATTGCAGACATTAATGATGGATACAGATTCATGGCGTTCATTGTGAACTCAATCCCGGATGCATCCGCTGAGTAGTAGTAGTAGTATATATATATCTCTTTTTATACATTTACCAACAAAATTAATATGTAATTGATGGTTGTATAGTAACATGGGAAGAAAATACAATTCCAGAGTGGTGATTGTTCAATCCATACCATATCAGCATTTTTATCTAGCCCCCCCACCCCCCCCCCCCCCCACCCAAGATCAATCCAAACTTCACTACAACACCTCGACCCATCCCCTTCTACTGCTTATACTTATGACCAATAACGCAAGTGCACATACAGAAATACATTTAGCACTCACACATACATGTATACACTCCTGTTTCCAGACACATACACACACACACACACACACACACACACACACACGTACGAACGCACACACACACGCACACACGCACGCACGCATGCATGCACGCACAGTAATATACCATAAAAAACATTGACAAAATGGATATGAACAATCACACTCACTCACACACAAAAACAACCCACCACCAAGACCTATACGCACTATATGCAATAAACAAATAGGAGTAAAGTGGAATTGTGTGTGTGCATTTTTGTTTACATTTGTTTTTTACATTTGGATGTGTATATTGTGTATGTGTATATTGGTGTGTGTATGTGTGTGTGTGTGTGTTTGTACGTGTGTATGAATGTATGTTTGTTTGTATGTATGTATGTATGTATGTTGCGCTCTTTCGAGCTAGTCTTATTATTGCTTTATTTATCTTCACGTACAAACAATGTTTTGTTTCATTCACAATAAATCCCTAAAGAATCCTTATGGGCGAAAATTTGAAAAACAATGTTTTCTCACGAATGTCTATTTATGTGTGGGTTGGTCAGAGCAAACAACTCAAGTAAATCTAAATGTGTCAATATAACTTGCATCATCTTCCATGGCACTCACAAACAATTCAACCATTTCATAGACATTTTAAAAAACAATTCCCAACAGACAAGCAATGGGCAAAATGGCGAACTGCAGTGTTACATCCCGCGCATGATAATCTCAAATAGAACATGCATAAAATGTGAAAATGTTAGAGAATGGTTCTATTGTATAAAAACACTAGAGACAACAAGCTTGTAGAGTAATGCGTGAATATACTGTCATTTAATTGTTACGTGCCTACAATTACAGAATTCTCTAAACCACGGTCTGTACGCATTTTGCAAAACAAAAAAACAACCACCGTCTTTGTTTCCTTTCTCGTGGGTTGAAGTACAAGAAAAGAAACACAATTTGTCTAAATTTTGACAGTAACATAGTTTATGGTTCATAATTTTTTGTATTCAGGTATTCAGATATATTTATAATATTTATATAATATATTTATTTAGAATGAGTCTTCTTTTTTCAAACACAGAACACAATGAAAAGAGCTACAATTCAAATAATTTGGTATAATACATTTATATATATATTCTCTATACTTATCTAGATATCAACTTTTTAATGCCTACAATGTACGAATCGGCTAATGACATCGTCGCACCGTTACCATCAAATAGTGTAGCAATTTTACGGTAGTAATTATGATATAATATAGAGTTCAAACTCTCTTAACACACATCATTTACAATATTAAGTTTGATGAATGCTATGGACAATGTAAACTGCTGATAAATTGCACGTTTAGCGAAGCAAGGGGAATAGCTTCTGTATATTAACCAACTACTGGAATGTTGTCTAATCTAGCAAAACATACAAAATAATGAGAAAATAAAGTTCTTCCCTTCAAATCTGACTATCATCGTCATTTTGTATCATCACACAACTTCCTGCCAATGGCGGGCAAACCTGAGCGCTACGTCGTTGGCCTCTATCTGCCAGATCTTCGATTTTGCACATTCCATATACCAGATCACAACTAGGCAGGTGGTCCATGGTCTGAGGGCCTTGACTACGAAATAAATTAATTCTACACGGGGTAATAAGAACCTAAACAGGTGCGAAAAATTAAATAAAAATAGAACGGAGTACTACTTGTTGGAGGCAGGTATCGTTGCTAATTCTTTTAATTTCGGCAGGTTCACATATTTTTTTCCAACATAAATCTTCACCATCAACAACATGCTTTTTTTCACCAGTAGTCAGACATTTGATGCTTAAGTAAAAATACACTTTTATTTTGTATTGCTAATTAATATTCTTCATTTTTTTTTTGTCTTTGGCAATGGCAAGCTTGCATCACAGCAATAGATAGAGGATCATAGTTCACATGAGAATTCATACATGCATGTGTATGGCTGAAAGTCGTTGCTGGAAATAACTTTCTATTATCCAAGATATTTTGTTTAACATTTCTAAAGAACAAAAGTAAAATCAAGTTTGTTGTACAGTTAGTTTTAATAATGCAAAATATAATCCAATCAAATCCCAATTTCCAATTAGCTATTAAATGATATCAATGTTTCTATACCCCCTGTACATTAGGGTTCAATGCCTTAATGGTTTTAATCCGATTACTTGCAGTAATACTCAATAAACCTCATGGGTTAAAATAATAAATTAAAGGCTTTATGATAGATTATTTGAATTTCCACTTTGATTTTGAGAGAGAAATTACAATGTTTGTAATGTGTTTGTTGCTTCAGCAAATAACATATTTCATATATAGAAGATAAATACTACAGACAAGCGAATCAATTATTTTAATTTGTGCAGCTCTTCCAATAATTTGTTTAATTTGTTTAAATATTGATATTGGCAGTATTATAAATATTGGCATTAATAAAAGGCAGGTCATGTAAATGCAAAAGTCCTTGGGAGTTTTATGATGTGTTAAACCCAAGTTTGTTGCATTGCCACATAATTCATGTAACTAAACTACAGACTGAAATAAATTACCATACTTTGTTAAAAGCAGAATTCAGGTTATTTGTAATGGAACTCAATGCCTCATCAGGTTGTATATGATAAACAAAATTAATAATTAATAATTTTCTGGCCTTGTCGAGTGAACGAAGATGGATAGTATATATTTTGATTTACAATATACATCGTTCAACAAATTTTTTGTGTATATATTTAGATACTCTCTCTAGAATTTACACAAGATTCACCAGCAATATCCCTCATTTACATAGTTACACAGTTGTGTCTTCTGAGCCTTGAGTTAAGTTTACCCATTCAGGACTGGTCCAAAAATGGTTAGGCTTGGGCTTATAAAGAAAATATGTGTGAGTCTATTGGGAACGTGTGCTACACCAAAATTCAACGGTCCTGAATTGGTTAAAACACCCTAGTTTATGTTGACACATTCTGGTTCTCTAACCAGAATTATGAAAATATGAGAAAAAATAAACAGAACCCCTTTATTAATAAAAAATAAAAAATAAAATTATCTTTAATGGGTTAAAAGTTTTCTTCATATAATTTAGAGCAACTAGGTCATCGTGCTACGGGGGTCTTTCCAAAGAACTTGTGTTAAATTTACGCACACAAAATGTTCTGTAGCATGCACACATGTACACTACATGTAGAACATTACGCGACTTTTACGCTCCCCAAAACGACCTCGAGGAGATGGGAGTCTGGTTAAACCCTCTATTAATGACCCGCATTGAACACAATGCACATAAAGATGTAGAGAATCATCGTAATACCATATATAATTATCTATATATATATAAAGATCGTTTATACTTGCAATACCTGATTTAACATGAATATGATCATTAGAAATTAGGTTTAGTGTATTTTTATCATTGCACATTGTTAGGTGGACAGTCAAGCTTTTTGAAAACAAGTTTCGAATTGCATTGGTACGTCTGAAACAAATAACAAGACAGACACCACAATAAGATGCTAAACTACAATCATTATTATATCAAATAATTATCTTTGTATAAAATCAATTCAGGTAATCAACAAAATTAAATTGACTTATAATTAATATTTGTTTAAAATTGTATAATAATTAGAACCGATGAGATAAAAACTGCAGTTGGGAGGTATTAATGAATACATATTTTATTCAAATTATATTTATTTTATGTATCTTTCACAACCCTGAAGAAAAGAAAATACATGGTGGCTGGCTCAGAGTGATGTACATGATACATAGCCCCGGAAACATATATTTGCTAATATTAATATCCAGTTCAAATCATAAATTGGTTTTACTTGAAAAGTGATTGAGATAAATCCCTTCGAACCTACACATTACAATGGAGAAATGAAATGCAATCTTAAATGCTAATTAACACATTCAGTACTGCTTCAGAAAAAAAATCATGTTATACCAAAATCATGTTATACCAAAATCATGTTATACCAAAATCAAATTGTCTTGCATGGCTTAAACTTATCAGCACAGCTCTATGAAAAACATGTGGCATATCCCGGCTCTCAATCAAAACAAGCCTTACTATTAAACATTCATAAAAAAGTACAAACAAATAGGAAAGATGCACTATAAAAAAAATTGATTGCAGTGAGGAATGAATGTAACAAGAATTAGGGGTGAGGGACTCAAAACCAGCCCAGTTTACAAAGGTGATTGGGAGCATTGGCTCTAAACTCACCGATATCAATACACTGGAATCATTATATTGTGTATAAGAATGTAGCCAGAGTAGATGCTGTTCACTCTTTCAACCAAGAATGCTCATCTACATGTGGTACAGAGATCAGTGGATTAAAGGGGTGATGGGCTCGAAACCGGCCCAGCCCAATTACCGAGGTGATTGGGAACATTGGCTCTAACTCATTGATCTCAGTAAACTGACCAGAGCAAATTGCACATCTCCATGTGAAACAGAGTTCAGTGGATATAGGGGTGGGGGGCTCCAAATCAACCCAGCCCAGCTCTAACTCACCGATCTCAGTATACTGACCAGTGCACAAGTATTGCACATCCATTCTGGGTACATAGAGAAATGGATAGAACTGGGCCTAAGCGGGTGTTGAGCCCCTGCCCCCATTTTCATGGCTATAACGTAGTCTTTTCCTCAGTGCAATAATTGCAATGGTGTCCAAGAAGACAAAATGATAAAAAGGGTACAAAATAGGGTACATTTGAATCTTCTTGTAAAGAATTACTGGGGTATTAACATAAATGTAATTACCACACAGTAATTTTTTGTAGCAAATCTTATATGTGATTTGTACATTGGAATCTGAATGAAGATTTCACCCATTAAGAAAAAAATATTTGTGCAAGTTGTGATGATTTGTACATTCGAATCTGACTGAAGATTTCACCCATTAAGAAAATGTGTGCACGATGTTGTGATTTTTTTACATCCAAACCTGACTGAAGATTTCACCCAAATAAAAAAAGGTGAAGTTGGAATGTAGGGGAATGTCCACTGCCGATGTGTATTATACAAGTAATGTACAGGACAAAGTGATGTGCTTTTAGTATGCTAACTTCAGCAAGAGAGTGATGTATGTGGAATGAGTGTGAGAAAGACTTTAATATGAAGAAAAAATATATATATATTCTTTAAATACTATCTTCAATTTGACTTGAAAATTTGAAAGTTTTTTTTCCCTTATCGCAGCTAACATACACAAATTGGTTCAACAGTTGCCAGAATCTTTGAAGAGTCAAAAAGCAGACTCTACAGAATTATGTAAAGTTTGAGTACTGACCGTTGAAGGAAGAAAGTTGAATTAAAAAAGTGATGAAAAAACAATGATTGTAACAATGTTTCGCAGAATATTCTACCACCATACCATTTTGTATAACAGATGTTATTTTCATATGATTTGTAGAATAATGTACTACGTTACAACAAATTTTAAAAGCTGTTATTTTTGTAATCTTAAAAAATTGTATTATACAACAATTTTGAAAGATGTAATTCTGATAGATTTTGCAGAATAATCCACCATCATTTCGACAGATATTATTTTGTATTTGTTTTGCAGAATGTTGTACTATTATTGCACAACAGCCATTTTAAAGGTTTTTATTCGGCAGATGCAGGTGAAGAAATTCACCAGTCATATTAGCCATGTCTCTGTTCAAACTCAACAAAATATAATAATACTTATTTGTACACGGAATGTTACATTTCAACTCCCATACATTAAAAACAGTATTCTTTGAATTCAGGTAGCAAATTTAAAAGATTGAAGGTGACGTATCTGAGGTTATGTTCGGTTGCTAACCACTACCCCAATAAACGATTTACAAATAACTTAAATTTTGTCGCAAGCTCCAGAACTTAACATTGTTAGCCCACTTGTAAGTAATTGCATGTATTAACTACAGGAATAGGAACATTGAATTAAATAAGTTAATATAAAGGAAATTGGTCACTTTTAAACCGAACGTTTTCCCTTTTCTGCGAAAAAAACCCAACAAACTAAATCTCTGGTCACTTGCTATTTCGTTTCCATTTGTCATTATCTCGTATTTCTTTTATTTTCACCTTGTCCCAAACAAACTTTTGGCTGCCTGAATGATTTACAAAAGCTGGAATTATCTGAAGACAGATTTATGATTTTTTTTCCTTCAATATTTGTAAACAACTTTATAAAGGACTTTAGTAACGTGTATGCAGGTAGAATATAATAAATGTTGTCTTGTTTTCTTTAGGTTGTCTGAGCAACGTAGGCATTTTCTTATGTAACTGTGAGCAACAAATTGCATTTATTTGAATTATTTAAATTAGATCAAATCAAATCAAATCAAATAAAATCAAATCAAATCAAATCAAATAGACACAAATTAATGTTGAGATTTCAGAGGCGACAATTCAACTACCTTCAAATAACAAATGCTACAGAAAAAATAACATACCTATCTACTGAACACATTTGAAACCACTTTCAAATGCACAAATGAAGTGTATAAATAATCTTTAAATGTTACAAAGTGTAAAGATTTATGGTTACATACAGTATTCTGGACTATTTACAGTGCACTATGTACAATATAATATAAACTGTCAATATTTCTTGCACGAATAAGGAACACAATTTAAATACGCAGTCATCATGTTGAATAAAAAGTCAATTATTTGCTGGGTTTGTTAAATACTGTAAATAACGTGGACATATATTAAACAACAGAAGAAGATCAAGGATGTCACATTACAATGTTTTGGTTTGTACATTTGTATATACACTTCCAAAACATAATGGCTGGTATTTCGATAGCATGATTTGACTTTATCTAGATTAAAGTGTGGACTAAGTGTAGACTCACCTTCGGCTAACTTGTCTAATTTTAGACAGGCTTAAAATGTAGTATTCTGGTTGCTTAGTCTTAGCCCTGAACTATGCATAAGCATTGAGCGAAGTCTAGAAAGATTAACTCTAGTCACATCAATCAGAATATAAACAGGTTATGTGTAGACTTAGTCTAGAGCTGTTGACCAAGTGTTGAATACTAAGTTCACAGTTAGCCTAAGTCTAGATGAAGTAAAACCACTCTATCGGAATAACCACCCAATGCACTGTTGATCCCCTATACTTATAATATACTCAATATACTCAAGTATAATCCTACTTTACCAATGACCACTGCCTACTAAAAAATAACATTATGAACATGTCTATATGTACTCATTATTTCATTTTGCAACCTCAACCATGAACTAATCCACAGACATATGTAAATGCATTACCATTAATATATGTATCTAACATCAAATCATCTTCATAAATGCTTGTAATTATTGTCTCAAATATCAAATATTTTTGTACACTATATAGTATATAAGCTTGAGACACATCCTATTTACAATGTACAGTTAATTATTGAAACAAAGCTAAAATTGTTTTTTTGTTTGCACATCCAATCATCAGCAGGAACAGTTGTATGACAGCAAAATACATAATAATTTCATCATTTTCACCTCACAGAATTCTCAACAGGCAATTCGAACAAAACTTCTGAAATTAAACTACACTGCTACTCGGTTACTTAGAGAAAATAAAATAAAGAAATTGATAACAATCTGTTTTGAGCTTTTACCACAAAAAAAATTCTGTTCATTGATCCTTTGCATCTGTGGACCAAAAATATGATGGAAAATAAAGATACGGTGCTATACATTCTCAAAAAACATCAAGGAATATACCAAAATGGATTTCATATAATTATATATTTCACCAACGTCATCGTGAAGACCCACTTATCACATTAAAATATTGGCACGTAAAAACAAAACTGTTTACAGCAAGAAGGATACAAATCCTTCTGAATGTGTATACCAGTACTGGAATGTTTGCAGAAGCCACTATAATGAGAGTCAAAAAGACGCTAACGCAATAGACTTTGTACAGCCTTGCCAACTCTGTGACAATCAGCAGATAAGTTGTCTAACTCCGAGACGAAGAGAATTAAAATTAAATTTGCACAAAATCGATACACATGGAATAGTCGTCTTTAAAGATTTGATTTAAATTCCAAATAACTTTTCTTCAGCAAAAAGGAATATTTTTGAGTAAAAAACAAACAAACTACTTTGCTTCTTAATCAATATAAGTGGACCGATAATCTGAGACAATGTAATAAAATTCATACTGAAAAACATGCACAGTAAGATAGGTAACGCTTAGCTTAGAGTTTAGGCTCTTGTACCATGCAAATGTAAAGCATGGCTAGTGAAAAGAACAGCAAGAGGAAATAAACTCTTTCTCACAATAAATAAATAGGTCTTCTTTAAGACTATCATGATAAAACCTTTATATTGGCCAACCATGTAGCAGAAGCGACATAGAAATACCTCAAGAAATTTAAAAAAAAGTGAAAAAAAAAAGAGTCATTTGCAAAGATCATACCTCCACAATAGCTTTAACGTCTTAATGCACAAATCAGATATTCAAAGTGGTAGAGTAAGTTCAAAAATAAAGTTGGCGTGTATAAATGACAACTGAATTCCTTCTCACAAATATACATGGAAACAAATATATATCATTTTTTTTCATCCATTTTTTGTCAATATTTTTGTATGAATTATAGTTAAGGTGTGATATTCAAACAAGGGGAGTGGGGGGACCAAACGGACTAGTACCTATCTAAAGCTACGCTCTGCACATCCATCGACTCAAATCAAATATAACAATGTTTTTTGGAAGAGAATTTGTACCCAAATAGTTTGATTTTCATCTTATACCTGCCACGTACTACATGTATGTTACATAATAACAAATGATCACGGAATCTCCATACATACCTACAAAGGAAGAGATGAAGTCATGCATCCTATAAGATGTGAATAATGCTGCACTAGACACAGGTAAAGTGCGACTGGTAGGAATAAATAGTCATAACTTAAACGATGAAGTATTAAAGAAATATACATATTGCCTCCTGCAACAATACAATATGCCCTATAAATCGTTGCACGAACATGCCCGGTTAGTCTTCCCGAAAGAACCTGCACCTTCTCTCCGTCTCCCTTGTCCGTTAGACTTCGGCCAACAATAAATAGTATGCTCCTTCTCCGTGCAGCTAATCAAGTCATGCATCGGTACGTGTGCAATCGCTACGGTTACCAGCGATCCGATCGTCAAAGTTCACCTCCAGTTTGCGCTTCCACCTCATCGAAATTGCTACACACAACAGCTAATGTCATTAGTTTCTCGCTTGCTGGCTCTCTACTCGCAAAATGATTTGTAAACGAAGCAACGACACAAAGGCTTTTAAAGTAACTGATTGTAACACACTTTGGCATAATTCCAACTTCAGGAATCATTGTATTTGTTACCCCTCAGCTATTCAAACAGATAAAGAGCAACAACAGCAACAACAACAAAAGCTCGCACCCAATCAGCAACTCTCATTTCTCCTTCATGATTTCGCCATCCATGCAACAAATCACACTTTGTTTGCACATGAACTTATTTGAGAACAAAGTAACAAAGTCACCTTGAACGATTAAACACTAATGAGCAACAAAGGTATCTATGGCAAGCCATGCATTTTTTTAAACATTCTACTAAAAGCCATGTGCTCTTCATTCTCACTCAATAAGGTCCAAAATTCAAATTCTGCCCTCAGGTGGTCAAAAAGCCACCATGAATGAGAAACATTGCCGAGCAACAAGCAGATAAATCTATGAAAAGCCAATTGTGCGTCAATCACTATGACAAGCCATGTGTGCTAGCTTTACTCCCTACGATAAGGTGTACAACTGGAAAGTCGCCCTCTGTTGTTTGGTGATGGGGCAGTCTCAGAACTGGTACCACTTCTTGTCCTTGTACTTCTGCATGATTTGGTTAGCCGCCTGCTGGAAGTTCTCAGCGTTGGCCATCATCTGTGCCGTCCTCTCCTCCAACTCGCTCAGCTTCGAACCCCTCTCGTACAGGGCCTGAAAAGAGGTTAAAGGTTAGGAATTAGAGGTTAAAGATCACTCAGTATCTAGGTCTGAACAGGGGTAAAATTAATGATTTGCTCAGTCGCCTACAGGAAGTTCTCAGCATTGGCCATCATCCGTGTCGTCCTCTCCTCCAACTCACTCAGCTTCAAACTCCTCTCATAAAGGGCCTGAAAAGGGGGTAAAGGTCAGAGATACGAGGAAAGAGGTCAAAGGTCATTCAATGGCTAGGCTGAACTGGGTAAAATTCATTATTTGGTTAGTTGCCTGCTGGAAGTTTTTAACGTTGGCCATGATTTGCGCAGTCCCCTCCTCAAGCTCACTCAGCTTCGAACCATTCTCTTTAAAAGGGTTAAAGGTCAGATATAAGAGATAAGAGGTAAACGGCCACTCATTTTCTTGGTTTGAACAAGGAATTTTAGTTGATTTGGCCGTCATCGGCGCTGTCATCTCCTCAGAACTGCCCTGCTTTGAACCCCTCTCATATAGGGCCTGCAACAGAGTCAAAGGTCAGAAACTGGATGTCCCAAGTCCAAGGTCAGGGTCAAACATCAAAGGTCACTTGCTTTCTGGCCCCTCTTGTATAATTAAATATATTCTCTCAACATGTTATAGAGAAATACACCCTACACAACTGCCATCAGATAAGAGGTTTGAAGGTCAAAGGTTATATGTAAGAGGTCATTCAAGTTTTTGACCCTTACTTATCATGGTCTGTAATGGAAATTAAAACTTGCTAACATAAAGTTTGAGGTTTAACAGAGGTCAAGATTATATTTAGCTTATTATTATCACTAGTATCCTTTCATTCAACTGTAATATACAAAATATAAAACATACATGCGACACTTCATCATTACATAAACATGGCGTGCCCTTAGTAGTGGCCCTGGTGCTAATGGTCACCATAAATTTTATTTGGACACTAACAACTCTTGTATTAGTCACCACATTTAGGATCTGCAACACTAAACTCTATGGTGGGAGTCTATTGAATGAATTATATTGGCTGCCTGAAAGAAAAGCTTAAAGGGATCTAGTAACTTTGTTGACAAGTGCAAAAAGTGATGAGTGATTAATACAATATGTACTGGTGTGATCTGATATATCCACAATGTAATGTGTGAACATTTCACGTTAATTGGATGTTTTTTGGCCGAGAAATGAGCAAAAATGCCAAGTGATATTCACTAACTCATTGCACTTACTTTGTACACGGCTTAAATTATCCCGTAGACAGTTTAAAATCTGAAAACTTCAATCTTAAATATCTTTTGAACAAAATGGAAATTTGAAAAACTGAAACCTGTCCCGTGCTTTTATTGTTAATAAGAATATGACAAGGTATGAGAGAAGCACTAGAGTTCCAATTAAGTTATGAGGCTTTGGACAATGTTACTAAATCCCTTTAAAGCTGCGTTTCCATTAGAGCAAATTTCCGCGGCAAATTTTTTTTTTCGCAGCGAATTATTGAAAAAATCGGTCTGAGGAGCGATTAAAATAATTCGCTTGCAAATATTCGCCATGTAATAAGAATAATATATATGAATAATATATGAATAACACTGATTTGGTCCGTGTGAATGTTCGCGGCGGAAATTCGCAGCGGAAATTCGCTCTAATGGGAACGCAGCTTAAGGGAGAGCTCTGATGAGCAATCGCTTCTTGTGTACAAAATTAAGGAAATACATGAGGAATGAGAGAGAGAACTTACGATGCGAGCCTTGGCAACCTCTCCCATTGCTCCTCCTGCCTGGCCTCTCACTCCCTCTAGTCCCCCGGTCCCTGGAATGTGCCTGGCAACGCTTTTTGAAGGCTTGCCTGCCGTCTCACCGACTGCCAGGAAGAAATACAAATACAAACATCAAATGTCAAATATCAGTTTATTAATACCACTCACAGTAGGGTTTAGTACAAATTTTAATAGGCTTAGGTCGATGAAGACAATTTATTAAACCTGTTACCTACTAGATCTTGCAATATCCATACAGTTAATAAAGGACCCACCAAGTTCCTGTAGGCAATGGGTTAATTTCAGTATAAAAAAACAGCAACATATTTTAAGGGCTCGCCTGCCATCTCATCAACTGCAGGGTAAAAAATATAAATACACTTTTACATTAAATATCAATAGCCTTCACTCAACAATCTAATAAAACTAAAAGGAGGCTTTACTATAAAATGAAGATGATTCAATTTCAGTATTAAAAAACAACACATTTTGAAGGCTTGCCTGCCATCTCGCCAACAGCCAGGTAGAAATACAAATATAATAACGTACAGGTACATTGGATATCAATACCATTTTAGGGTCAGATTTAATCAACATTTAAACAGGTTCAACTAATTCTCTTCTCTTGCCATTTGATTTAGCAATTTTGGTTCAATATACATTCCCATCCTGTAGAACCATAAGCCGCTTTGGGATACTCACATAGTTCTTCCCTGTCTAGCGCTCCTCCACCCCCTCCGAATAGACCCTTGAAGAAGCCTTTACTGGGAGCTTCAGGAGTGTTAACAGGTAAGAACAGATCACCTAGCATGTCGTGAAGGTTCTCGCTGGAATAGAATAGAGAAAATTGCTTTAATAAAAGTAATAATTATGATAATAACAAGAAAATATTAATGATAATAACAAGCATGAACGTAGAGAAAACAAAAAGAAAAGAAAAGAAAGAGAAAGAGGATGAGGGAGAGGATAAGGGGGAAGATAAAGAAGATCATGAAGGAAATAAGAATGAAAAGGAGGAGGAGGAAGAAGAGGAGGAGGAGGAGGAAGAAGAAGTAGAGGAGGAAGAAGAGGAGGAGGAAGAAGAGGAGGAAGAAGAGGAGGAAGAAGAAAAGGAGGAAGAAGTGGAGGAGGAAGAAGAGGAGGAAGATGAAGAGGAGGAAGAAGAAGAGGAGGAAGAAGAAGAGGAGGTAGAAGAAAAGGAGGAAGAAGTGGAGGAGGAAGAAGAGGAGGAAGATGAAGAGGAGGAAGAAGAAGAGGAGGAAGAAGAAGAGGAGGTAGAAGAAAAGGAGGAAGAAGTGGAGGAGGAAGAAGAGGAGGAAGATGAAGAGGAGGAAGAAGAAGAGGATGAAGAAGTGGAGGAGGAAGAAGAGGAGGAAGATGAAGAGGAGGAAGAAGAAGAGGAGGAAGAAAAGGAGGAAGAAGAGGAGGAAGATGAAGAGGAGGAAGAAGAAGAGGAGGAAGAAGAAAAGGAGGAAGAAGTGGAGGAGGAAGAAGAGGAGGAAGATGAAGAGGAGGAAGAAGAAGAGGAGGAAGAAGTGGAGGAGGAAGAAGAGGAGGAAGATGAAGAGGAGGAAGAAGAAGAGGAGGAAGAAGAAGAGGAGGTAGAAGAAGAGGAGGTAGAAGAAGAGAAAGAGGAGGAGGAAGAAGTGGAGGAAGAAGAAGAGGAGGAAGAAGAAGATGAGGAAGAAGAAGAGGAGGAAGAAGAAGAGGAGGTAGAAGAAGAGAAAGAGGAGGAGGAAGAAGTGGAGGAAGAAGAAGAGGAGGAAGAAGAAGATGAGGAAGAAGAAGAGGAGGAAAAAGAAGAGGAGGTAGAAGAAGAGGAGGAAGAAGAAGAGAAAGAGGAGGAGGAAGAAGTGGAGGAAGAAGAAGAGGAGGAAGAAGAAGAGGAGGTAGAAGAAGAGGAGGAAGAAGAAGAGAAAGAGGAGGAGGAAGAAGTGGAGGAAGAAGAAGAGGAGGAAGAAGAAGATGAGGAAGAAGAAGAGGAGGAAGAAGAAGAGAAAGAGGAGGAGGAGGAAGATGTGGAGGAAGATGAGGAGGATCAGGAGGAAAAGGACAAAGAGGAGAAGAATTAGTATGTGTAAGAGAATAAGGAGAGAATAAGCAGAAAACTAAAACAAAAATGAGATCATGAAAATAACTAGAAATTGCGCGCTCGGCGGGTCGCGCAGCCGAGCACATGTATCCCCCGAACCAATTGCATTGCACTTTTGTGGGTTGTAATATTGTGAACTGAACAAGTTTGGTGGTGTACGTTGCTCTACTAGGCTGGCAGTAGCCTTTGGGCAAGGCCTCGCGCGCTGTTTGTCCTCCGAGCAGGGTCTGATTAATAGAAAAGGCGATGTGCGCTTACAGCAGTGATCGCTGG